>JAAEAF010002474.1:0-75987 GCA_011037195.1 Triatoma infestans | reverse complement strand
TATTAATTTAAGGCGCGTCAACATCTATGGTCATTGGCGTCCGGAGCCTTCTCAGTGCACTGCCGGCCTCCGGAAAGTGTTCTCTTGTTACAGACACACTGTTCCATCATTGGACAGTGAGCTGTAGAGGATCCTAGGAAGAAAAAATCTAAGGTAGCATAGCTGGACTCAAACTCCAGGTCCTCCGCGTGGAGCAGTCCAGTACGCTAACCACTTAGCTATTCCCTTTCCCAACTAAAGTGTTATTTCAATAAATTTTATGCATCAGAGACATTTTCCGTGGTAGCCTGCTTCATTTTGTGGTCATCTACCGGTTTCGGGCGTTCGCCCATCTTCAGGATGCGTTTTTTCAGACAGTGTGACAACACAGACTTGCACAGAGCAAATTTAGTTTACACACTCAAGTGTGTAATTTATGTAATTTATTAATAAAATGTGTAACATTCGAGTGTGTAAACTAAATTTGCTCTGTGCAAGTCTGTATTGTCTGAAACACTGTCTGAAAAACGCATCCCGAAGATGGGCGAACGCCCGAAACCGGTCGATGACTACAAAATGAAGCTGGCTACCACGACGGAAAATGTCTCTGATGCTTTCCAGCTCTGCGGAACCAACCACCAGAACAAATTTTATGCTTTCAAGTTTATGTAAATTTATCAAATTTAAATATACAATAAATATCAGATATATAATAAATGAGATATACGAAGCCTTTTTACTTTCTCTTACACCTCTTGGTAAGAGGATGTATTGTGATCGTGTCAAATTGATAACGTATTTTCACTGGAATTACACATTTTGAGATTTCTCTTGTATGCGCAACACGTTTCGGTAGGAAAAGTGGCTGTTAAGAAAATTTTCTGTGTGTACGTGTGTGTTTTTCGTTTCTTTAAACTTTAGTATTCTCTATAAATTTGGTAATTAGCTACACACACATACATTAGCAGCTACATCTTTTATTTAAAACATTGCACAGGGAACATTGTTCTTTAATTTAGCAAGGGTTTTTTTTGGGAGGAGGGAGGCATATGATTATCGGTTGACCGAAAGTGCGTTTATACTAGAAAAAAAATTTCAGTTTATCTGCTACTTTCTTCTGCAAAAATACAGACGGATTTCATTAAATTTAGTAAACTAACTGTAACAAAAAGTAACTTTTTTCCAAGAAAAGTTCATTTAAAGAATTTTTGAGTGAGGGGGCATTATGCTTTTATCAAAAATCTTTTTTTTATTAAGTTTTCATCCTTTCGTTGATATAAAATTAAACATTTTAATAAAAATTATAAGCTTGAGGAAAATTAATCAATTATAAAACTATTTAAAAACTTTACATTAAGAGAAAGTTTTGTGAGTGTTTCGCACCAGAATTTTGCTTTCTCTTACTCCTAGTATGAGAAAGTATTGTAATCGTGTCAAATTTTCTATATCGAGTTTTCAAAGGAAATATCCGTTTTGAGGTCCCCTGAATCCAAAAAAAGTGGTTTTTTAGCAAATGGTCTGTGTGTGTATGTATGCGAACAGCATAGCTGAAAAATGAAAAAACGCAGAAAGTTGAAACTTGATATTCCGTTTAGGTATCACCATGGGATCCGACAGTACGTTATCTGTCAAAATTCCTCAACCGGAAGTACCACTTTACTGTTTTTTTTTTTTGCCGATTGTTCTGCCAAAATGCCTCCGACGATTTCTTAAACTTCGTATAATCAACGTTGCATATAATGTGCTACCAATCTTTTATTTTGAAACACCTTCTCTGGGAAAAATTCATTTACAGGGCACTTTTAGGGGAGGGGTGGAGTTATGTTTTTCTCTAAATGCTATCATAGTTGATTATACAATTCTATCATCTAAAGAAAATTAATTAGTAATAAATAGATGGCCAAAATTCCGGGATTCAAGGAAATTAATAAACCGGAAATGCGCTTTTACTGAACAGTTTTTTTTTTTTAAGTTTTCGATGAATTTCATTAAATTTTTACACAAACTATAATATTTGTCAATTATAATTTTGAGAACTGGAGTAAGTGAAAGTTGTGTGAGTGTTTTACACCAGATTTTTTTTTTTTTTTAATTGAATTGGATAATTTACGGTTTTGAAAAACAAATCCAATTTCTAGCGTTATAAATTAAATTTTCTTTGTACCGGTTGGTGGGGGAGAGTACCAATGAAGATATGTTAAGCCAAAACAAGCAAACATCAAGTCAGTTATTTTTAATACCTTTATCTTGGCCACAGTTTTGAAGAAATCAATACAACCAAACATTATCATGTGCATTTTGTATATACATACATATTACCATTAGTAGATTGAAATAATAAACTACATCTGCATTCTGAATGTTAATTGTAGATCACTCAAATAATAAACACCAAAAAAAAAATTGACGACGAGCGTCTATTTTTATAGAATAATGTACAGGATATCGGTAGATTGGTTTTCTTTTTTTTTTTTAATAAAAAATTTTGTTTGGCAAACGTCCAACTTATGTGTAATACCCTTTGTTGGAACGCAACTGGAGGCCTACTCTAGATTACAAAATAAACATCGTATTCCCTTCAGGGATTTCAAGCAGTTAGTGCATAAACAAAAATGAACCACTATGTTATTGTAATAATAATATATAGAAACAAAACAAAATATTTTTGCGAAGGAATTATGGTGGCGTACTTGTCAAATTTTCGAAATTCTGTGTGTGTGTGTTTATGATTTTGTCGAAAATATTTTCAAGAATCGTCGATCCCTTTTTTGGAACTTAAATATAAAGATAGAACTTTATGGCAATTCATACATGTTTCAATCAAATTATTTATTTTCGCACAATAAACATTTCTTTTTTAAATTTAACCTATTTAAGAAAAAAATATTTCTTTCTATTCTTCGTCTTTCAATACCATTTTTTTTTTTAATTGATAAAATCATTGAGACATTGATTGAGAGAGGTACATTATACATGAAGCAATCGAATACTATAATTTAATCTAACTAATTTTTCACTTTATATACCGCTCGAATACAACTACGATTCTCCAAAAATTCGCTCCATTTATCTTTGCCCTGAGCGGCGATCCACCAGTTTCTGATACCAAAGCATAACTATTCGCTTCGTCAACCTATCGGATAGCACGTTTGCCTAGAGGCTGTAAAGATAGTTTTTTTTTTTTAAGCCCAAGCAATCTGGTTATTTTTTGTATAACTTTCCCAGCTATAGTGCTCTCCATACAATGCAGCTAGCTCATCATTATGACGTATCCTTCATGAATCTTCAACTCTCACTGGACCATAAACTTTGTCTAGTGTTTTTCACTAGGAGCAGATTTTTTTGTTTCTATGTGCTTCGACTTGGTCCATGTTGTTGTGAGGGAATGGAAGAAGGTGGAACTATTCCCGAAGGCAAACCAGCTAACTTCCTCCCACAGAACAGATACATTGAGACTCTACCATCATCACTCGAATCCTCTACCACCATAAACCTTTCCTCGATTCGTGAGCGCGGAGACAGAACTCCGCCGGGCTGGCTCACGATCTCGTGATAACATTTTGCATTTAACCAGAGGTTGATTGAGGAAATCAAGGCTGACCTTCTTCTTGGAATACCAACTGATAGGATGGTTAGGAAATCATTTCGAAAGGAACTTCCAGATTGTTATACCGAGCAGAGGCGAATGGGACTGTGACACCCCCCCTTCGGTAACTCGATCTGGTATACAGATGGATCCAAAACTCCGACAGGGGTTGGAGCCGGGGTCTATGGGGGCAGGCCTAAAGTTAAGATCAAGGCCAGCTAGGGAAGTAGCCACAGTCTTTCAGGCTGAAGTCGTGGCGTTACAACTCTGCGCTAGGGAGATTATAAGGCAAGGTATAGTGGGTAGAAGAGGGGCCATATACACCGACAATCAGGCAGCCCTGAAGGCACTTTCTTCACACTAAATAGTCTCAAGACTGGTGTGGGATAGCCTACTTGCCCTAACCGAGTTGGGTACTCGGAATAAACTGACACTCACCTGGGTGCCGGGACATGCGGGGTTTCCGGGCAATGAAAGGGCGGATACCCTAGCGAGGGAGGGTTCGCAGGATACCTTTATAGGCCCCGAACCATTCTGCGGCTTGTCCAGGAGCCTTATTCAAACTTCTATCAAAGGTTGGATAGAAGAAAGCGTCTGCGTTGGTGGGAGAGAACACCAGGACAGAGGCAGGAAAGCTCTTTATCAAGAGACATTTGCCTAAATTTACCAGAGATCTACTGAGCATACCCGAAGGGATATAAGGCTAATTGTGGGTCTACTAACAGGGCATTGTAGGCTGAACAGACACATGCACCATCTACAACTTGCAGATAGTGCGGTATGCGGATTCTGCAAGGCAGAGGAAGAAACCCCGGCGCACATCCTTTGTGAGTGCGCCGACCTGGCGAGGATAAGGTTTCTTCAATTGGGGACAGGCAATCCCGAAGCTATGAGCTTCATGACGGAGCCGCTCTCAGCTTTGCTAGGATTAATTAGGAGGGCAAAGCTGGGGTTTGTGCTATAATTTAAGGGGATCCACAATAGACATTGCTTTGTAGGTCACAGTGGAATGAGGCTCGCCCCCCCCCCGTTACTAACCTAATCTAATCTACCATTTTGCAGAGGGATCAAGTCTCCTACTTAAAGGCCTATATTGGTCATGCCCCGGCCATGGACAAGCAATGCCTGACATGACCGACGGTTTTGACCACATCTTCCTGACAGCAGCTTGGACTTACCATGTCATTCCAGATGCAGTGGGTTTTCTACTTCCGACATGTTTCTGTACAGTATTTAATCAGTGGGCATCATATCAGCGATTTGTAAACCAATATTCTATGACTTACGATAACATATAGTTAAATACTATTGCAGGCCATAGTAAATTTTAATTGCCCTGAGAACTCTCTGTCGCATTACTTTTCTATATCATTGTTTGATGCCATAATTGATCTCCCAAGACTATTTCAGTAAACTGCGAAACTATTTCAGTATTTTGTATTTCGTGTATTTAGATAGCAGTGCCTAGATTGTTGTTTCAATAGCCATGAATTTCCGTTTTCTATGCATTTAATTCTATGCCCATTCTCTGCCGGCTTCTTTCGTAAACATAATGGGTACCTCAAATTTATTTATCCCTATTAAATATCTCTAAAACTAATTAAACATTTTTATTTTTTTTATGTTTTAGATAAATATATGGCTCATGAAAGGTTGAGTTATGCCTTTTCCGTCTGGAGAATGGAAGGTGATTTTGGTGTTCCAAGTGGACAGTGACACACCAGAAATTAATATAACGACTTGTTATTCCAACTAATAATTAGATCCAGCTGATGAATCTAAAAGATTTTTTTTTTATTATATATATACGGCAAATGTACAAACAAACAAACAAAAATGTCGACATACAAGTGATAAATAATAGTATTAATTATAATGTTTTGTTTAGCTTTTTTATTAGATTATTTTGTGAGAAGCTTTTTAATTAGTTTAGTTCTTTGTTATATTCTCTTCTTAAATATAATATAGGTAATCCTTTATCATTCCCTATATGAAAATCAGGTTAGTAAAAATAATAAAATCAACATTAAATTCCAGGTTTTAATAAAGATTATAGTTGATTTGTATTTTTAATGCTGTATTTTATTGGTAGAACTTGGTTGGTAGTTATTGAACCTTTGTACACAGCTAAAAACCATTTATTTTTTGGATTTCCGACGTTTCAGCACTATACGTGCCATTTTCACAGGACCAATTTTCTTTTTACATACGAAAAATTATTAAAATATAATACATTATACATAATACTTCAATCACTTAGATCAGGTATGATATATCTTATAACAGATCGAGTAGTCCGAAAATTAATTACCTTTGATGCTTTATTAATACTACTGTGTTCGTGTGAGTCACCTAAGTAAGTTTTAACTATTTAAATTACATATAAAACACAATAAAAACAACATGAAAATGATAAATAGAACATTTTTTGTCAATATAGGCCATAACGAACAATAATACAGAAGAATACATAAATTATAAGAAAAGTCAAAATGAACAACCACGTGGGCACAATCACGTAAGGAGGCGAATATAAATTTCAAAAAATTTTTTACTAATTAACAATAAAAAAAATCTGGACAACAAAACCTCATGGGATTGGGCATAAAAGGTTAAATAAATTAAAATAAAATAAAACGAAGCCTCTGTATACGACTAATAAAGCATCAAAGGTAATTAATTTTCGGACTACTCGATCTGGTATAAGATATATCATAACTAATGTAAGTGATTGAAGTATTATGTATAATGTATTATATTTTAATAATTTTTCAGTAGAAAATTGGTCCTGTGAAAATGGCACGTATAGTGCTGAAACGTCGGAAATCCAAAAAATAAATGGTTTTTAGCTGTGTACAAAGGTTCAATAACTACCAACCAAGTTCCAATAAAGATTATATAATATTGACATTTACTACAAGAACAAATCACTTTTTCAAGAAACAATTGCTTTTAACATTATTACATCCAATTAAAACCTTGTTTATTGTAAGCAAATATAATACTTTTCGTAAGGATTAATTCATGATCGTTAATTAAATCATACTACATCATTACTGAAATTATTGTGGTTAAGTCCACAATGCTGGATAACTTTTGAGATGTTTTCCATCGATCGGTTCAGGGAAAATTTTGTCTTGCTTTTTTTTTTTATCTTACGATGGATTATGGATATCATTCATTTTCCTACACGCAGCCCACTAGTGTAACTATGATATCTCATGGAAATATGCGTTGCATCAGTTGTATTGAACATTTTTTTAGTTCTAAACACGTTAACAGGTAAGGCACATCCTGGATGATGGAAGAACGCACGAAATAAAACGGGCTATAATGGAAAAAACAATCTCTGTTTAGCCAAAAATACTTATTCTTTTTCTTAAGACCGATTGATTCCCAGATCTTTGTTAAAACTATATAAAATTAACTGGAATGGAATCTGACATTAATTTAAAAAAAAATTCACATAATCAACTAAAATGTACGAATAAAATTAGATATGTTATTTTCCTTTCTTTCTTAATTGTTTTTTTTTGCAATCCTTTCTATATTTGTAAATATTCGTGTCATTCCTAAACATTTTTTTTATTAAAATAGTTTATTTAAATGATAGAATAAACTTAGTTTTTTTCTTCTTTTTTTTTTTTTTTAATATTTGTATATAATTTCTTTATTTATTTTTGTAAACAGCTGATTCTGATGGTGCTTCATTGTATATACTTAGATTATGTTTATTATTATTATTATTTTCTTTATATTACATCGAACAATAATAAAGATGGATAACCAAGTATACTATGTACCTTAAAAGAAGCATGTAAAATTATTTTTAAATATATTGCTACATAAAGCATTCAAATTTATTTTTGCAAACCTTTCGAATAGAATAGATACAAAGTATTGGAACAGTAATATTTTTTTTTAATCAAATGCTGATTAGTAATATTTTGGCAGCCCGTGTATATTTCATGGGGGGTCGATCTGCTTATCAATTTGACTGAAATGGTAGAAACAAAACTGTACAGAAATATTTTCGGTCTTTTATCACATATCGACAAAATTATCTTACAAGAGACTGCTAAAACATTTGGCTGCCTCTCCAACTAAGTAAAGAAAATAAAACCAATAAAAATAGTTATATTCAAATAGATATAAAAAAAGCTCTATATTCAGTACATGACCAATCTGAATATCCAGACTCCATGTAAAGGACGGATTGAATAGTACTATTACTTTTAGACTTATCATAAACATTAATAAAACTTAATAAATCCCATGCACCAAATTCAGGTATTAACCATGTTTGGCACACTAACCACTGGGGGTCATTTGTTTCTCTGACCCATATGTATTATTTTGGCGGCTTAATTTATATCCTTCTGTCCTTAAGGCGGCCCCTACACGGTCAATAATATTGTCAATATTGGTATTGACAATATAACCATCAATACTCGTGCTAACCGGTCTTAATACTTCATTACCTTACACGATCAATATTATTGTCAATAACTTTGCTCAGTACTTACTACTTCTGCCACCAGGAGAGTGAATCTACGTGGTTTTACTCGGTATTTTGCTGTTTTTTTCCCTTCCAAAAAGTATTACTGATTAGTAATACTTTGGCAGCCCGTGTATATTTCATGGGGGTCGATCGGCTTATCAATTTGACTGAAATGGTAGAAACAAAACTGTACAGAAATATTTTCGGTCTTTTATCACATATCGACAAAATTATCTTACAAGAGACTGCTAAAACATTTGGCTATCTCTCCAACTAAGTAAAGAAAATAAAACCAATAAAAATAGTTATATTCAAATAGATATAAAAAAAGCTCTATATTCAGTACATGACCAATCTGAGATCAGAATCATGTAAAGGCGGATTGAATATACTTTACTTTTAGATTATCATAAAATTAATAAACTTAATAAATCCATGACCAAGATTCAGGATCAAACTGTTTGCACAATAAACCACGGTCATTTGTTCTCTAATCATATGTATTATTGCGTCTTAATTTATAATCCCTTCTGTTCTTAAGCGGCCCCTACACGGTCAATAATATTGTCAATATTGGTATTGACAATATAACCATCAATAGTCGTGCTAACCGGTCTCAACACTTCATTACCTTACACGATCAATATTATTGTCAATAACTTTGCTCAGTACTTACTACTTCTGCCACTAGGAGAGTGAATCTACGTGGTTTTACTCGGTTTTTTGCTGGTTTTTTCCCTTCCAAAAAATGAATAATCGTACAAAAGCTTGCGTAGCTATTATTTTGGCGTTTGGCACTACTCGTCAAGTGACTCGCAAACACTGGATGAAAGAATGGTTGAAGAAGAGAGATGAATATTCTCTTTTAGTACTTTTGAATGTACTAAAGTAATGTACTGAACTAATGTTGAAGATTTCAAGAACTACTTTTGAATGGATGAACCTATCTTTAACAAACTGTTAAACCATTTTTGAAAAGACAGGACAGAAATATGAGAGAAAGTATAAGTGTTATGGAAAGATTAGCCTTAACCCTGAGGTTCTTAGCCACAGGAAGAAATTTTGAAGACTTGAAGTTTTCAGTCATAATGTCCCCAACAACTATCAGCAAAGCTGTAATAGAAACCTGTGAAACATTTATATATGTCTTACAAGACTTTGAAAAAATTACAATCACCTTTAAAAAATGTATGATTGAAGTTTTATTTTAATACACAAATCTTTCCCAAGAACCTCCACTGGATCGTGTTTTGAACTGAACTGTAATGAAGGGACTATTTAATTGACTATATGAAATGTATGTTAATCAGAAAAATAAGATTAAAAAATTACAATCATCTTTAAAAAATGAATGATTGAAGTTTTATTTTAATACACAAATCTTTCCAAAGTACCTTTGTAAGGTATTGTATCACTGTTGTTGAGGTTAGTTTCAACGTTGTATAAAACTACTAAACTGAGTATTGATGGAAATATTGGCGCCGCCCCTACACGGTCAATATTATTGTCCATATCCCCTCCAATTCTCAGTATTGATATACGAAAATCAGAAAATCCAGATTTCATCAATACTCTTATCAATACAGACCGTCAGTACAAATTTTTCACCTTACACGGTCAATATTATTGTCAATACGCTAAGGTATTGTCAATATTATTGACCGTGTAAAGGGCCGCTTTAAGCAAATTTTTACTTTTCTTACTCCTGGTAGAGGAAGTATTGCAACGGTGTCAAATTTTCAATATTAAGTTTTCACCGGAAATGTCTGTTTTGAGGTCCCTTGAGTCCAAAAAAGTGCGTTTTTAGAAAATGATGTGTGTGTGTTGTGTATCGCAGAAAGTTCAAACTTGATATTCCATTTCGGTCTCACCATGGGATCCGACAGTACGTTACCTGTCAAAATTCCTCAACCGGAAGTACCGCTTTACTAATTTTTTTTCTTTTCACTTTTTTTGCGATTTCCTCTAAAATGGCTCCAACTAGATTTTCTTTAAAGTAGTAATGTGAACTGCACATATAAAGATCTACAATTTTTATTTAAACCATTTCTCCAGGAAAATGCTTTTAAGGGCATTTTTGGAGTAGCCCTAAGGTTATGTTTGCCTCTAAAGTGCTATCTTAGTTGATTATACAATTCTATCATCTGGACAAAATTAATTATAAATAAATTGATTACCAAAATTCGGAGTTTCAAAAAAAAAAAATTAGTAAACCGGAAGTGCATTTTTACTGAACAGTTTTTTCAGTTTTCGCGATTTTCTCAATAAAAACATTCACTGACGAATATTTCATTAAATTTGATATATTAACTATAAAATTTGAAAACTGGAGGATGAAGAAGTTGTGTGAGTTGTGTTTCACTTCAGCTTTTTTGTAATATAAAGAAGATGTACAAAAAAAAAATGTTCATTTTTTTTTTAAAGTGAGTAACCAATTTCAGCCATATAAATTATCGCCTTCAGTGTTTTGATATGGTCTTTAGAATGCTATAAGTCGGAGATTCAAAAAAAGGTTTAAGCCACTGGCTATTATTACTAATTAAGGGTTGTACTGTATTTCAATTGCCCAACAAAATTGTGCAGAATTTTATCATTTTTCAAAAAACACTATGAAAATTCTTTAAAATATGGAGTAAATTCACTACTTAATTTATTTGCTATTTCATTATTATCTTGTAGAAATTGATTGAGAAAAGAATTACATGTTGTGTAATATGAAAAAATATACAATATTGTTTATCTGTTTGGTTTATGTATCAAAATGTGAATGAACTGTAATCTGTTCATGTGCACATTAATGTCCAAAATAGTTATCGGCCTCTTGTTTTAATATTATTGGCAAATATATTATATATATTTCCAATAGCAATTAAGGTGTGTGTGTGTAAACAAACAACTCAACAATTTATAGCTCTACTTACGAAGATCCATTTGAAGAAAAAATCGGTTAACCGGAAGGGTGATTTTATTAAATAATTTTTTTAAGTTGTTTTCGCCTTTTTCTCGAAAATGGCTACAAAGGTTATCTTTAAACTTGGCATAATATTTGCACAGATATAGACTTATCACTTTTATTTGAAACATTCTTTTCGGAAAAATAGATTTTAACGGCTTTTGAAAGATCTTTGACTTTAAATTTCAAATGTTACATAAGTTTATTCGATGTTAGTGACGCTTTCTTTCAACTGTTAACTGCCATGGAAATACATGAATCCTTACCAACTCTATTTATATTAGGGGGTTAAGTAAAAATATCCAATTACTAAGAAATTTTGTCAATTTTATAATTGTATTAACTTATTGCAGTAATAGAGAAAGTTGTGAGAGTGTTTCGCACCAGATTTTTTTTTTTTTTTTTAATTTAAGGCGCGTCTACATGGCCTTCCGGAGCCTTCTCAGTGCACTGTCGGCCGCCGGAGAGTTTTCCTAGAAAGAAAAAATCTAAGGGACAGCTGGACTCGAACCCTGGTCCTCTGCGTGGGAGTCCAGTATGCTAACCACTTAACTATTCCCTTCCCTACCAAATTTTTACTTTTTTAACTTGAAATACTAAATCCAAGTAATAAAATCACTTTTATTTGTTAACATTTTTTCGAAAATTTATATTTAAGAAATTCTGGGGCATCTTAAAATGTTAGGTTAATTCTAAATTGCCTTTTTAAGTTTTATAGGGAACAGTTTCCCAGAACTTATATTGTTTGTATATCAAAGGCTCTACTAATTATTGTTATTATTATTATTATTACTTTAATTTGGCGCTATTGCGATTGAATACTGAGTAAAGAGGACAGTTATGAGCCGCAATATTTGCTACATTTTTTCCCTCCACTTATTTACAATCTATTTATATCTTACTATCGTAAACATTTTTCTGACAATTCTGGCGGTATGCTACCTAAAAACGACTTTTGCTCCTCTATCAGAATCTTATTTGAGAGTTCAAAGCCTTTATGCACTCAGTGGCTTTAGTAATAATATAAGAACAGGGTGACAATTTTAACATGAACCAATCACATATCTTGGAAAATACTCAGGATAGAAAAAAAAAGTTCCAAAGGATACCCTACTTAATTTTTTCAAGATTCCAGATAAGTGATCAATTATTTTTTTTAAACTGCAGAATTAGGAGATTTCCAAACCAACTTTGTTATTACAATTTGAACCAAATTTTTACGAAATGCATGAAGTAGATTATGTAACAGACTATAATAGTTATATAATGGTTATTGAACGAGAGACGAGAAAAATCGATGAAATATTCAACGAAGATAGGTACGTATCTTCACTCATTCTTTAACTGAAAGAATCTTCCAGATTTGCTGGAAAATGGGGCCCTTCTTGTACGCCAGTAAATTATGTACTTTCAGCAAGATGGATACACCAGCTCATAATATGAGGATAGTACTGCGTTATTGTGGTTGGTTCCGCAATCGAAGTTATTTTACGTGATAGCCTGCTTCTTTTTGTGGTCATCAACCGGTTTTAGGCGTTCGCCCATCATCAGGATGCTTTTTGTCAAACAGGTGATAACATAGATTTGCACAGAGCAAATTTAGCAACTACCCAGACGTCTCTATATTACATAAAAATCCTCTGAGGATACCCCCCAAAAAAAATAAAGTTTAGGACAACTTAAACCCTGTCACCACTATAGAAAAACTTTAATCTGCCCTGATTCTGTAATGAGTGGAATAAATGAAAAGTGGGCAAAAAAAAAAGGCATATTTCTGCTTATTTAATGATGGGTGGCCATTTTGAACAATTAATGTGAATATGTTCAATGAAAATGTAGATGGGTCCGCAATTCTGGATAGCATCCGGTATTTTATCCGTCGTAGCAAGCATATTGGTTTTGTTCCTGACCGGTTTCAGATTTTCATCCATTGTCAGAGCAAATTCACCAAAGTTCATGTAGAGAGTACACTTCAACGAAATGTTTCTGTAGGCTCACACTTGTTGAGTGTATATATATGTGGGAAGGTTATCATCATAACCTTCGTAATATTATCGATAACCTTCCCACATATAACAGAAACATTTCGTTGAAGTGAACTCTCTACACGAACTTGGTGAATTCGCTCTGACGATGGATGAAAATCCGATATGGCATAAAACCTATATGCATGCTACGACGGATAAAATACCTATTGTGAATATATTTTTGTCTTATTTGACAATAAATTCAAAAACAATGAATATTAGCAACCATAAGGCAGGGGAATTTCTCTACATTTAAAATATTATCAAATATTAAAGGGATTTTATTTTTTTAGGTTGTCTTTTGGAATTTTTCTTGTATCTGGCATAATTTCCAAGACACGAGTGGCATATGTAAATATATTGTCATCCTGTATAATTAATTATATACATAAAATTATAAATATAAATTAATAATAATTATATAGGACTGCAACATGAGAAATTCTTGTGAGTTTATCACACCATATTTTACTATTCTTTAAATGAAGTTTTCTTGCAAAAGAAAAACAACAAATCGTAAATAAATAATATGTTTAGTGGTTTTAGTGGGGAATCTAGAAGCTAGTAGTAAAGTTTGAAAGCCGGCCTAGTGCCGCCACTTCCACATAAATAGATATCCATCACTTTGCCCCCACTGTAACTCGCGGCCCACTTCCGGTCGGAGGTTACGCAGCTATAAATACTGCCCTTGCTCTATGCAAAGGGAGAAAAGGGGGGTAAAATCTTATTTCCTTTCTTACCGAGCAAACGTAAAACGATCAAACAATCTAAAAAAAACAAAAAACATATAATTGTTTATTACAATTGAACAATATTAAAACAGATTTCCTTTTTTATGATATATTACTTGAATGGATTCGTAACAATTAAGAAATATTTACTTATTAATGTTTAATTACAGGAGTATTAATTATTTTTGTAATTCACTAATTGTACCTTCTAATAGCTGTGTATACAATTTGTAAGATTAAGTAGAAAAGTTAGAATTTAAAGAAAAAAATCTGGTGTGAAACACTCACACAACTTTCTCTTACTCCTGTTCTCAAAATTATAATTGACAAATGTTATGGTTTGTGTACCAAATATAACGAAATTCGTCGAAAACTGAAAAAGCTGTTCAGTTTAAGCGCACTTCCGGCTTACAATTTTCTTAAAACTCGGAATTTCGGCCATCTGTTTATTTCTAATTAATTTTGTTTGGATGATAGAATTGTATAATCAATTATGATACCACTTTTGGGGAAGCTGCAACCCCATCCCTCCCCTAAAACTGCCCTTACATGAATTTTTCCAGAGAAATGTCTTAAATAAAAGATGTAGATGTTTGCATTTTTATTTTGTATACAAAGTTTCAAGAAAATCGTCGGAGCCATTTTTGAGAAAATCGCGAAAAAATGAATGAATCATTTAGTAAAGTGTCAAAACAAACGCACTTCCGGTTATCTGATTTTTTTCAAACTCGGAATTTCAACAACATATTTAATTCTAATTAACATTATTTAGATGACAGAATTGTCTAATAAACTGAAATAGCACTTTAGCGATGGCCAACTAAGCCACCCTCTCCCCCATAACTGTGCCCTATAATTAAATTTTTTTCCCAGAGAAATATTCAAAAAAAGTTGTAAGCTCTTTGTATGTTTAGTAATATACCAAGTTTAAGAAAAATCACCGGCTGAGCCATTTTTTGAGGAAAATCGCAAAAAACGTAAAAAAAACGCTAAGTATGTTGGTACTTTCGGTTGCAGGAATATTGACACATAACCGCGCACACCGTCCAGCTCCCATGGTGATACCTAAACTAATATCAAGTTTGGAACTTTCTAACGATTTTTCTTTTGAGCTTCTGTTTCACTAATACATACAGACACACAACAACACTCACACACACAGACCATTTGCTAAAAACCACTTTTTTGGACTCAGGGGACCTCAAAACGGATATTTCCGGTGAAAACTCATATTTCGAAAATTTGACACGATTACAATACTTCCTCTTACTAGGAGTAACAAAAAGTAATAAAAACATATTTTTCTTGACAAACCATAATACAGATAGACAAAAAAGTTCCAATAGCGTGTTCCCTTGTACTTTTTGGTATAATGTAAATTATGGAGTGACAAATTTTTAATCGGTTTTGAGATCCCACTTTTATATCAATTTGATTATTCTCGTAGTCCTGATTAATACAGAGTATTTCGTGATCTTGTCAAATTTCCACAATTAAGTTTTCATACGGAAATGGATGTTTGAAGTACGATTTTTTTTTTTTTGCGAACGGATGTTGCATATGTATGAACAAAATATCTTACAAAGCGCAGGAAACTCAAAATTGGTATTCCGTTTAGTTACCACCACCGCATCTGAAGTTTTCGATAAAAATCCATTTCAACGGAAATGCAATTTTACTGATTTTCTTTTTTCTTTCCACGTTGTTTGCAATTCTCTACTATTTTATATAAACTTCGTATTTTTTTTCATTTATTGAAAATTTATAACCAGCAACAAGTAAATATGAGATGACTCATAATAACGTTAAAGGAGAAATCACTCAGTGGTGACACTCCACACTATTTCGCTGCAGAGATCATGACACCGTCTCAGTCGTCGAGGAGGGTTATCTGGAATGGAGGGTTATCTGGAATGTACTGAGGATAGTGATGATGTACGAGACGGGTATGAAATTTGTGGTAACGTATTTGGACAAGGTCATTTATAAATGGAATCTAGAGATCGGAATGGATTGTCAGGTTAGAAACGTAAAACGGAACATTCGTTATAAAATAGAGTATTTTGGATTGCAGGATTTGGAGACGGTGAATGTTGGAACGCTTGGTTCAGCCCCATAACTTGAGTTCATAAGTCCAAATTGGTGGATAGTAGATAAGTACTTTATTATTTAAAGTTAGTTTTGAGCGTTTATGCTATTCTTTGTTGTGTTTTGGATGAGAGGGTACGTAACACTAACTTAAAAGGTGTTTGTATCTGCTTGGACAGCCACGCTGTGCTGAAGGCGCTGAGTTCATGTGTCTTCACTTCCAGATTGGTGTTAGAATGTTCTAAAAGACTGGAAGAGCTTTCTTCTCTGAAGGATGTGCTTCTAGGATGGGGCCAGGTCACATGGGAATTTTTGGGAATGAGGAGGTGGATAGGTTTGCCTAATTAGGCGCCTCTCTTCTTTTTCATTGGCCGAGAGCCTGCTGTTGGCTGGGGTTTCCATGGACACTTCACACTTTCATCCTTGTATGAGGACTCGTTGGTTTTCGCTGCATTCCCAAATGGACAAGGCCATTACTGAAGACTTGCTGCTAGTTTTCTAGACACTGCTCTCCGGCCCTCTGGTTTTGATCTCTTACTGGACACTGTGGTTTAAGGAACCATCTCTATAACTCTCATACGTAATGGGGCTCATGCCGGATCCATTTTGTAGAGCCTGTGAGGCAGAGGAGGAAACCCCTATTCATCTTATGACTGATTGCCTTGGTTGTGCGGAAAATAGGTTCAGGACCTTTGGTCGGAATAGGATGTCTGTGGAAGAGCTTAGGTTATTGTCCGATTTATTCGGATTGCGGTGAATCTTAGATGGATTAGATCCGGGTCTGGATTTTTGTTATAGACCCGGTTTGTTGTTGTTTTTCTTTGGGTAGCTATATGGGCCCAATGAGGCTTTGGATAGCGTAGGGTTTCCCTCCCCACAGACAAATAATAATAATAATAATAATTGGTTATACAACAACGGAGTATTTTGGATTTTAGGATTAGAAGACGGTGGATGTTGGAACGCTTTGTTCAGCCCCACAACTCGAGTTCGTAAGTCCAAATTGGTCTTAACAGTAGATTGTAGATAAGTACTTTATTATTTAAAGTTAGTTTTAAGCGTCTGTCCAGTAGTTGCTTGAATAGGCTGTATCGTTTTTTTTACTTCGTTTCATTTTGGTCTTGTATGTGGGTTCCATGTGAGGCGTTTGTCTTTGTAGAGTCCTAGATATTTCACTGTATCAAGTCATGGTAATAAGATGTGGTTCATTTGAATATTATATTTTTGTTTTTTTTTGGACGTTAATCTTCATTCTCTATCTGCAAAAACCACTTACTTCTCTAGAGATTGTAAATGTTGCGAAGGTGCCCTAGGACAGGATTGGGTTGTGGGGAAAAGATGGCTGTGTCATCTGTGTAGGTAAAGACATGACTGTGCGGATGGGTTGGAATCGTATTTTTTATCTACACACATAAATACGTACCAGTTTATATTGAAACTTTTTTCGAGATCATTTATTTTTAGTGCGGTTCTGCAAAGACCTGTCAATTAGGTTTAAATTAAAATTGCTGCTACAATCTTTGTTGGTTGAGACAAAGAGCACTGGAAAATTTTTACTTAAAAAAAAAAAAAAACTTATTTAATAGACCCACATCTTTCGACTTATTAGGTCGACCAAAATTTCTTGAACATTGAAATGAATGCGCTAGAATTGGTGTAGGGGAGGGTGGAGTTTGTTGTTATAGGGGCATGTTGTTACAGTGTAATTTTTAAAAAATCGGCTGAGAGAAGTACTTCCTTAGTTGTCAAAGTTGAGAGGTATGCAAGTGCTGTTTGTTGTTACCATTTCCCGCTAAGATGCTGCATTGTGTGACTTTCCTCGAAATATCATGGTGAAAGCTACATTTTATTATTGAAACCGAAAATTGTGATCTGAAAACTACTTAAGGTAAGGCTTTCATACTTATGCTGTTAATTCATACTTCCTTAACAAATAATTTCAATCCAATATGGTTGCGCTAGTGTTCTTTGACCTATGTGTTTACGGATTAAGTGAAATAACGTCAGTGGGGTTAGTTGTTACACTAGTTGGAGCATCTTGTTACAGTGTAACAACTTGCCCTACTGCATATCTTAAATCAAATCACACAAAACCGAGAAAGTTGGCAATTCTAACAAAAAAAAAAAATCTGTGTCTTCAATGCTGAGAACAAGAATCAAAAAAATAATTTGCCATCATCAAGTTCCAGCGATGAAGATGAAGACTGGCTGAAATGTCTAAAACCATGGTCGCAATCTAAAGGTGGAGAAAATTGGATTGAATGCATGCAGGGCAAAAGATGGACCCATTCAACACGTGTGAAAAATGAGCCTAGTTATATTTGCCACAATTGTAACTCGGACTTACAGATGGGAAGTGACAGTGAATAGAAAGAGAGTGGAATGTTCAAGCATTTAAGTTTGTAATAATCCATGTTTAGATCATAATCAGGCCTGCTATTATTATTAAAATAAAGATCTGATAATTTGTTTATTGAATATATTTCAGTTTTATTTCCTTAAAATAAACATCACATATTTTATACATTGTAACAATTACATTGCACAACTACATTGTAACATTGTGTCAGTGGAATGTATAATTCTAACGCCGTTAAAATACATTAGAATCATTTGTAGAATGCCAAATTTGAAAAAAAAAAATCGGTTATCCGAAAATGCGATTTGATATCAAACGGATTAAGTTTGAGTATGGATTTCCACTCACTTCTTAAGCATACAGAAATAAATATAAATATATTTAAAACACTTGGTGATTAAGCTGAGTAAATGTAACAGGTGCTTTCGTCGGCACAGCAGCCTATAAGTTATGTAAACAAAAACTCACTGCCTCCTGTAAAGAGTAAAATGCTCCCGCAAAGGTTTTTTTTGTCCTTCCAGCTTCTACCCCCACAGTCTAAAGATTATCTATCTCAGTTTTTTCATTCTTTCATTTTTTTTTTTTTTTTTTGTCTCAAACCATCTGGCCGAACGAATAATAAAATAATCTTTATGACGCGCTAACAGTGTCATAGCAGATAGTGGGTATTTTTTTTATTTATTTTTACTTAAAAAAAACTTACAGAATTTAGTAATAATAGTAATGAGTACTTCCCTCGTAACTAAACAGTTAATGGAGACATTATTAGGCTCCTTCAATAACCATAAAGATAGCCAAAGCTTCCTCTTTGTTGGATATTGAGACCAAGTTGAGGTCGTACATTTTTGGGCTTGTTATATGCAATATAGATGGGAATGTAGCGGATATAACGCCAAAATCATGTCTCTAATATATCAATCCGTTGTAGGTAAAAAAAGATGTCAAAGCTGAAAATATAGAGTACATGCTCCCTTATTCTACTTCTGAACTTGATTTTACACCAGATCTTTTCGGGATATATTTTTGCACCAAAAGTCTCTAAAGATAAGACAAAGAGAGAAATAAGCATATCCATATCCTTTGCAGAAGACTGAATAGTTTGCATCAACTCTCGGATATTTATAGAGTGGAACTTACCTTTCTGACAGTCTTCTCCTCTGGAGTATCTCCTCAATGAGAATATCATCATAATTTGAGGCCGGTATAATAATAGATGAGCTTGGAAATTGGGCCATAGCTCTGTGGATTCTGACACATATAGGGACTTCATAGATATTATTCCTCCAAAAT
This sequence comes from Triatoma infestans, assembly GCA_011037195.1. Classification (NCBI taxonomy): domain Eukaryota; kingdom Metazoa; phylum Arthropoda; class Insecta; order Hemiptera; family Reduviidae; genus Triatoma; species Triatoma infestans. Next base: position 56,473 of record JAAEAF010002474.1, on the reverse strand, counting down.
CTTCTTTTAGCCTTACGGTTTTCCGAATTGTATTGCATAGGATTAGTCTTATGTTCACTCAGTTCAATCTTGGGGGCGTTTTGCATTGCTAAAAACCCTCCTTCTGCCCTCCTTTTTTTTTTGTTTATGGAAATAATTATTACACTCCACCTTAATCATCGTTGTGACTTTTGTCTTTTCTGTTCTCATTAAAGTCCATAAGAATGGTCACAAAACCTACTTACTACCCCATCAAGACTTCCCAAATCCTAAATTTCTAAATATTATCTGCCAGGGATTACTAAGGAATCGTCCATATACCTACCAGTTAGTATCTCCTCCAAGTTTTTATCAAAAGAGTTGAAATGGTTATGTCAAACCAAATGTGTCGATGATCAGACTTAGTGAGTTCTTGTGATAATGCCAATTACTTATTAGATTGTCATGATGGTCTAACATATAACTACTTGCTGTTAAGCCAAAGGTGAGATCTAAGACAATATTCCTGATGAGAATCCCTTCTCCCATAATAAAAGCTTACCTCTGTCATGATAGTTAATATTACCAGATGATTTACTTCATATTCCAAAAAGCTGAAGTTTCTTGCCTCTGCAATTTACCATCTTATTCTTACAATCTGCGGAACATAGTAATACATATCTCATGAAAAGTTATGGAGCAATTTATAATCCTTTTTGGATTGAAGACCTTAAACAACTCTGGAGATCAGCCAGAGTACCTGCAGGAAGGCTAAATGTAACCTCCCCCCCGCATGTAAAAGGATGTGTAGGGAGAACTTTGGGACTTAACACAAAATTATGGCTTACTGCGAAAAACTGCCCTCTGATTATTTGTGTATTGACGCATATAAGTTATATATTTCAAAAAAAAAAAAAAAAGAAGGTAACTGAAAGAGTAGGGAATTAGGGTTAAATCCTCGCATGACAGATAGTGGAGATAAGTCGATAAGTGTGTTAAATCAAATGCTGATTTCTGTGAATAAAATCTATTGGAGAAACTTGTAAACAGGACTTTCTCCTTTTCCAATATTCATATGTTAAATTTCCAAACAATTCGAATTTTTTTACTAAATATTTAATTGCCCTTCATATTATGTAGTAGTGCGACCATAGATTGTATGGTGTGTGACCATAGGAAAATGTTGCAAATAAAAATAGCTTATGTAAGTATAAGTTCATAGGCATCTCAGGTAGAACTTTAATTTAAATCATTAGCGGCCTTACCATGAGAATATAGAAAAATTGAAAAAAACTTTTTCCACCATATTAAAATTTTAAAACCATATTTAATGGTAAAATAGAACCATTGATAGAGAGCACAGAACCATAGATTATAATAATAAAGTGAGATCACAGAGAAACCATAGATCACTTTTTTCCCAAAATCCTCAAAAATCAATTTACTCGGGGAAATATTTCAATCGAAATTGAGAGGAGTACCTAATTATGTTTAGTAACATTTTTAATGTTATAAAGTTTACAAAAAAAATCATTGAAACTGATATTAGTAAAATTGCAAACAAAATAGAAAAAACACTCAATACGGAATACTTTCAGTTGACGGAACTTGACCGAAACTTTTCCATTTATGTGGTAATTTGATGGAATATTAGGTTTTTCGTTCTCTCTTCTCTCTCTCTCTCATATACATACACACACCAATACACGCTAAACAAAACATATAATGCTATTTAAAAAAAAAATCGTATTTAGATGACCTAAAAGATAAATTCCCTACAAAAAAAAAAAAACAGAATATTACAAATTTTATGTGACTGCAATCTTTTTCTTAAAACAATAAAAGAAAGTGGAAAATCTAATGTGAAACTTTCACACGTCTTTTTTGCAGTTAATAATAATTATCTTTATTTACTGTAAATAAAAAACAAAATACTTCTTTTTAATATAAAAATCGACATATTATTTTCATGGTCTTAAGATCTTCTGAGATGTTGTCTAAAAACAAATTAGCAATTATAGAGACATGTATACCTGCCAAATTCTATACAGAATTTAAAATTACAATAATACTATATTAAAATTAAACAATCTAATGTTAATTATTTATTAAATAAAACGATACTGTTTTTTTTTTCAAAATCATGCTAATTAATGATGATTTAAATTATCTTAAAATATATTTGCTAACATTAATACTTAAATAACTGAACTATTGAACTATCTTGTAATCTATAATGCCATATTTGCCACCCTAAACTAATCTCTATCTTACAGTTACAAAACAGTACACTTAAATTGAAAAATATCTTCTTTAAAAAAATTGCATCCTGAATTCTTTCAAAATCGGATTTTAGGCTAGGAACTCAACTTTTTCAAAAGGAGCAAGATTTTATTGATTTCGAAAATTATAATTATTTAAATATAGTTAATTATCTCCTCTTGTTTTCAATTAAATTACAGTTAAATTAAAATAATATTTTAAAAATAATCATTATTTAGTATATATATAAAGTGTATAATGTTTACTATTCAATGATCTATTGCTATAGTTATGCATTACTTTAGCCTAGATGTTGTCTAAAATATTACAAATATTCGGCGCTAATATGCACAGCAGTTTTATAGATTTGTCAAATTTTCTTTAAACACGGAAGTTTGAATGAAACCTTACTTAACCTCCTAAGGCTCGCAAGGTGTATCTGATGCATGCAGGTTACTTAGAGAGTAGCGACTCCACGGGTTACCACACTCAGTACGCCATGCACTTCGTCAGAACAGTGCACAGTACACTTAAACTACATAGACTCTACCCTTCACAGACAAGGACAAACATAGTACACAAACTATGGTCTCCATTCCTAGTTAATTGGCCTAAGCCAAGGGAGAAGGAAGGGATTAGCTCAGTGGTAGCGTGCTGGACTAGCAACGCGGAGGTCCCAGGTTCGAATCCAACATGCTGCCTTAGATTTTCTCTTCCTAGGAGCCTTTACAGCTTACAGTCCGGTGATGAGCAGTGTTGTCTGTAGCTAGAGAACACTGGTCGTAGGCCGCATGCAGCAGTGCCCTGAGAAAGCTCCGGGTGACGCAATAGATATTTCAGGTTGCAGTGTAATAATCCCCTATAGCAATCTAATCTAATCTACCCTCCTAAAGTGATTGCAGGGGAACATAGTGTTCAGCTATGTGGCAGATATACCAATGTGATTACATTCTAGTCCAGAAAATAATACCAAAATCAAAGCCGAAAAACATTTGAAATTCAACGGATATATATTTTCTAGTACCTTCTACAAGCAATTCTTCTGGAAAAATCTAATTATATTATAATTTAACAGAAAAACTTTGTAGCATGTTCGAAAAAATTCCAAAAAATCTCAGAAACCTACATGTAAAATCGCACAGCCAGCTAACCGATTGTGTTCAATTGTGAATTCTAGCTATATTACTTTTTTTTAATGTATCTTAATGCTCAATTTGTGGTCGAAGTTAAATAATACACTGTCTGAAGGACGCAGCACTATAGAGGAAATCTTAACGTTCCATCTCCACCCCCCAGAAACCTCCAAAAAACAATTTTCCTCGGAAAATGTTTCAAATAAAAGGCATTTATTATATATTAGCTACGGTGCCCAATTTAAAGAAAATTGTTGGAGCCTTTTTTATAAAAAAAATCGCATAGAACTGTAAAATATACTTCAGTAAAGTTCCACACCTACGGATGATGCAGTCTTCATGAGAGAGGTGTGTGTAGTGTACTTAAACCGAACGTCAAGTTATAGCTACCAAGTATATAACAGTAAATCTTTCATTAAGAGAATTTTAAATAACTTCAATATTAAACTGCAAAAAATTGCACATATTCTTAAATTTGTTTTCTAAAATTTGGGCGTTTAGGATCCTCATTGTCATGGGGTGGTATTCATTAATATTGTCTGTATATATATATATATATGTTTACAGTTTTCCCCTGTACTTTTTCTAAATAGAAATTTGAATTGTTAATGTATATTGCCCATTAAATTTCTTAATAAGCTTAACATTATTGCAATATTGATACCATGGTTTATTCATTTTTAGTTGATGTATTTGGGGGTTAGACGGAGAGAAATTTATAGTAGAGATATAGTTAGACTTACTGAACACTGAGTATATTATATAAGAATGAACTGTAAGAACATCACAATGTAAAACTTAAAGAAGAGTATGGTAGCGTGAATAGAAAAAGTAACAGACTGACTGGCAGAGTGACGGTGAGTGATGGTTGTTGAATGATGCTCGTTGAATAAGACTTCAATAAGAGGGAGGCTGGAGAAAGTTGGCATTATATGCGAAGCTCATCTTCCACTACTCTCCTTAACTTCTCCTTTAAATCCCCCCCCCCGATCTGTTACTTACATTGATCCCTCTGAGCTACGCCTATATCTTGGGGATACATTTCATACTTCATGTGACGTACAATTGTTTGCTGTTTCTAAAATACATCAAGGCAATATGACCGAGGAATATGTTACGGCGATCCATTACAAATTCAATAATTTTTTTTTTGTAATTTCTCAATTAATTTTGTTTATACATTTAAAAATTGTGCTATGGTCAATAGACAGTCTATCTTAATCAAATAAAATATATTTAAAGCTCTTTCTAACATAATAAAATTTTTCTGAATTTCTATATTTTTATAAGTGATGTTGAAAGTCCTTATCACATTTAATTTTAAATATAGTGTTTAAATATAGAATATAAAATTAATAAGTTTCTGGGTTAAAATGTTTGGGACTGAGTCAAATAAGATATATTTTGTAAAATTAAAGAAAGAAAGAAATAATAAACTTGGTTTCTATATTTAAAACTATATTTAAAAATGTTTGAAACATAATTAGCATAATATAGATTTATAAAATATTTTCAAAAGTTTCTATTTTCCATGGTGTCTATTTTTGGTTAAAATTATAATTGTCTATTTTCAGTTAACAATGTTAATAATATTGATAAAACACAATAAATGAGTGAGGTTTTGCATTTCAACATTGTTAAATATGTTGACCATTTCTGTTCATTTATTTTCAATAATATAATAACATAAAGAATGTAAACAATGTGATTATCAACTGTGTAATATCAAATTAAGTAAAAAAAAAAAAAAAAAAAAAACCACAGCTTTAAATACAAAGAGATATTTTGTTATAAGATCAGTTGGTCAATGAATGTGTTCTCGATGTAGATGACACTCCTTAGATATCCTTTTCATCAACCTACTATCTCTTAAATACAAATCCTTCATACTTGTCAATCTTTATTAAAAGTTTTCAACTAGCAAGTTGTTTTACTAAAACAATATATCCTTTTAACCATTCATACATATAAACTGCGAAATTTACTTTAGTAATTACTAGAATAAATAACAAACCATTTAAAAAATTGTTTAATCATTAAAAAAAGTTTTTAAAAGTCATAAATGATTCATGAAAATTTATCAATAATAAAAAATATATATAAAAAAAAAATAATCTGGTGTGAAACACTCCACACAACTTTTCTCTAACTATAGTTTACATAGATTTCATTGATACAATTTTCTTCAGCCTTATAATTAATAATAAATATTTGCTTGTTTTCGATTTTATATAAATTAGAGAATCTAAACAATTAAATGTCTTCTTTTTTTTAGGAACCATACACTCCTTCTTCACCAAAACTTCCTTAAATGAACTTTCTTCGAAAATAATTCCCAATAAAAGTGATAAATCTCTATATACATAGTTAGTGTAACAAATTTAATGAAATCCATCGGTGCTTTTATGGATACTCATAGAAAACTGAAATAATTTCATTAACAACGCTCCTCCGGTCAACCAATTTTCTTCAAATTCAGAATTCTAACAGCATATTTAATTTTAATTAATATTATTTAAATGATAGAATTTTATAATACCAATTTAGAGGAAAACATAATCTCGCCTCTCCCCCCAAAAAAACCACTTTATATGAATTTTTTCAGGTATATGTTTGATATAATAAGTTGCCGCTCTTTGTATGAGTAGTCGATATACTAAGTTTAATGAAAATTGTTGAAGCCGTTTTTGAGAAAATCTAACAAGAAAAAAACTGTTCAGTTGATAACCACTTCTGGTTAACCGATTTTCAATAAATAATTAAGTGAAATAGTATTTTAAAGGAAACATAACTCAACCCCTTATAAGGCCCCTTAAATAAAGTTTTGTATTGATTAAACAAACCGTTTCTGAGCTATCGCGATTTGTCTCGTTATTTATTGAATGACCTGGAATTTTTCTTCGATCTTGGAATTTGTACTAAATATTTAATGATTTCAATATTGTATAAATTGTTAGAACCTAAACTATAATAAATTAGCATTTTTAAGTAAAGGTGTGACCTTCCAGCTCCCCTATCAATTTTCTCGGAACATAGAGTTAAAATTTTTTTTAAAAAACTGTTTTTAATTTTTTTCCCAATATTATATGGATAGAAATATATATTTAAATGACACTTCAAAGGAGAGCCCAACATCACTCTTCGAGAAAATGAATTTTCAAAGGAAAGTGATAGATCTGCATGTGTGCATTGTTTGTACAAGTTTTCGAGGAAATTGAAAAAAAAAAACTGAAAAATACATTCAATAAAATAGTACTTCATTTTTTAGTAAAACGTTAATGTCGCTTACTGTGGAAACAACTAAACGAAATTTCAAGATTCAATTGTTGATTTACTCTTCTTCTTTTTTTCTCCGCACACAAGCCAATTTCTAAACAGTACTTCCGGTGCTATTTAAAATCAGTTTTTTAAACGAAAAAAGTCATTAATTAATGATTCAATTCAGAATATTAACTCTATAGAGTACGTTAATAAAAAAATATAGCAGCAATAATGCAGATCTTAGTAAATATGCTAAAGTATGGAAAGCTCTTGGGGCAGGCATGATAGTCTTCAATAACCTTCTTCAAACAGAAGATAGTGATATAAAACGGCAGTTGCGTGGGAAAGGACGCCGATATACACATATGTGAAGATGTGTTTAGGTAGTAGGGGAGGAGGTAGCAGCACCGTATGTGCACATGTTTCACTTCTAGTGCTCCTTCTTCATCTTCATCTTTCATAAGTGTGTGCCATCTCTCATTGTTTTTTACCTTCCTTTCATGTAGGGGACGTCATCTACTACTACCCCATTCCATAAAGGCTAGTTTTTTTTTTTGTTTTTTTTTCTACTCAGCTTCTTTTTAATTAGTACATATTTCATTTGTATGAATGTTTCCAGCAGAGAGAAGGGTAAACGACGAATAATACAGAAATACTCCCAACCATGAAGAATAAAAGATACATGAATTTTTCATTTTTAATATTAAATTACGGTTTCAATTTTCAAAATTGAGTTTTCACCGGAAATTTCCTGTTTTGATGTTTTCTAAATGTGAAAAAAGTTATTAACGAATCGTGTATGTATATATATCTCTGAACAAAATATTTAAAAAACGAAAATCGTAGAAACTCAAACTGGATATTCCATATATATATATATAGGTATATGCCTGATATATAATATATATAATATCTCACAAGGTTTTGGTCAAAATGAAGCAACCCAAGTGCTTTAACTGCACGCTTTCTTCCATTTTTGTCACGGTTTTCTTGGAAAACAGCTTCTACGATATTCTTAACTTCGCATACAAACAACACATATATACTGGTCCTTCCTTTTATTTGAAACATTTTTCTAGGACAGTTGATTTTTTTTTTTTTTTAGAGGAAGACTCTTCCAATGAAGTAAATTGACTACCTTAACCATCTTCCTGTTAACCAGAGGTTGATAGAAGAAGTTAAGGCCAACCATGTAGTTGGCATGCCTACCGATAGGATGATTCCCAAGCTTTATTTTGAAAGGAACTTCCACATTGTTATACCGATCAGGAATGAATGGGACAGGGATCCCCCTTTGCTCGGTAACTCGGTGTGGTATAGAGACGGCTCTAAAACTCCGACTGGGGTCGGAGCTGGGGTCTATGAGGGCAGACTTAAAGTCAAGATTAAGGCCAGCCCAGGGAAGTACGCCACGGTCTTTCAGGCCGAAGTTGTGGCGTTACAACTCTGCGCTAAGGAGATTATAAGGCAAGGGTTAGTGGGTAGAAGAGTGGCCATATAGTTCGACAGTCAGGCAGCCCTGAACCTCTGAGCGCTATGAGCTGAACTGCCTATGAGCCCTAACCGAGGTGGGTGCTCGGAACAAGCTGAGACTCGCCTGGGTACCGGGTCATGCGGGGTTGCTTGGCAACGAAAGGACGACGCCCTGGCGCGGGAGGACGCGAAGGATACCTTTATAGGCCCCGAGCCCTTCTGCGAGTTGCCCAGGGGCCTCATTCATGCTTCTATCAAGGAATGGATAGAAGACCAGCGTCTGCGATGGTGGGGAAGTACGCCAGGGCAGAGGCACGCCAAACTCTTCATTAAGAGACATTTGCCTAAATTTACCAAGGACCTACTGAGCCATAGCCGAAGGGATATAAGGCTAAGAATGGGTCTACTAACAGGGTATTGCAGGCTGAATAGGCACATGCACCATTTATTACTTGCAGACACGGCATTATGCCGATTCTGTAGGACCGAGGAGGAAACCCCGGTACACATCCTTTATAAGTGTGCCGGACTGGCGAGAACAAGGTTTCTTCAACTGGGGACTAGTAATCCCGAAGCCACGAGCTTCATGAGGAGCCACTTTCAGCTTTGCTATGCCTGATTAAGAGAGCAAAGCTGAAGGATGTGGATCCACGATAGACCTCTCAATGAAGGTCGCAGTGGAACGAGGCGTGGCCCTCCCCAATCTAATCTAATCTAATCTAACTATCTTCCAAGAAAGTCGAAACCAAATTTTGATCATGGAGCAGTACTAAGTCACCAATTTTAAAAACTAGCAGATTTCACCTGGTTGTAATGATGGGCGAATCTGGAATTAATGGTTGTTTCCGTTTCTGCTAAATTGTTTGTAACTTTTCAAAATTAATGTACGATTTCCCTAAAATTACTTTTAGAGAATATTTCGCAGTTCGTACTAGTCGTTCCAAAAATCCACTCCATCATGATACTCTTTCAATGATATATCAGCATTCTACTTGATGATGACGAGGCAAGTTTTATGTCTCTTCGCTATGTAAACTTTCGAAAAGTTCCTCAATCCGCGGACGCAGCTCTCCGTAAAATGTCTGAACCTATCTCTAAATGTAACACATGAACAACTGCACACGTGGGCAGCATGATATATATTTTTTTTTAGAATTATCGTTTGATTTTATAAACGATAAACCGGCCCTGCAAAGTCAATTCCGGTCACTTTAAAGGGTCTTGATTATGTCACTCTTGGCAACAAAGCAAACGCTTCAGTACCAGATTTGGCTTTTAATCGGATACATGTTAAACACTTTGCTATTGCTAAGACTTAACACTGTGCCTTTCTTGTATAATCCAATATGTGTTTCTTAACAATGCTAATGTGGCATTAACTCAGCTATGAGCCCCTTCTTCATATGCGCGCCAAATAATTTTCTCTGAATAGTGAAGCCACCTTACATTAATTTCGTCTACTTGGCACAACGCCAATTTATTGCGGAAGAACATTTATGTATGAGGAAAATAAAATTGGCCTTGTTTTAATCCAAGTTTTGTTTCAAAACTTTCTGTTATACCTTCTTTAACCCAGACCGCTGATAAGAATTGTAAGTATGAAGAAAATTTGCCATTTCGCAGTAAGAGAACGTCGTGTGAGTGTTTAACAACAGATTTTTTTTATACAGAATAAGATATATTCCATTAAAACTCTCTTTTGGCACCGGTTCATTACTTATTTCATCTTCTGCTTGACCAAGAAGGGCATTTTCGGAATAGTTTCTTGTGACATAGATCTATCAATTACAAAACTACTGAGAAAATCTTCATCACTGAACACATTCAATCAAATGGAAAAATTTCACATTTTCTGAAAGTAAACATTATATTTGCTGGTACCCCTTTGTTGTGCTACATTTACAATTCCAGCGTAATGTCGTATATTCATAAGGCTTGTCCTGGCTGTGGCATCACCCAACTATCCACTGCTGCATTGTAGAATGACTTAAATGATCTAAAACAGCAACATCAAGGGGCTGCAGTTTGTTCGTGAAGTATGGAGGAAAAGTAAGAATTGTAACGCTATTTTTCTAGCTAATTCAATAATTTCAACTGACAGATTACAGTCATGATTATCAAACAAGAGCAAAGTTTGTTCTGAGTATGACTCCTTTGAACTGAGTATGGTGAATAAAATGTTTCATAACTTGGATAAAAAAAGCTCACCTGTCATCCGTCCTGAAGGTATAGCAAGTCCCAGATTGATCATACGGGCTTTAAAATGAACCCTGTGAATATCATCATCGATGGAACTGTGTTTCTAGTGGCACTGACAATACAGCATGTTGTGCCCTTCTCTGCACTTGTACATTTACTTACTTGCTTTATTCCCTTTTCAGCAATTATTTTCGGAGATCTTTGGACGGTTGTTATATGTAGCAGTTTCCTCAAGATTGAAAATTCTGGAGCCATCTGCAAACTCAGGTGTTTAAACAAGATACTTTCCAAATTGTCGAAAAATTCTTTGACATTCATTCTACATGTCCCTCTAGAGTCGAGAACTTAGCTGTAGATGTCTGTGCATGAAATTGAGAAACCAATCAAGTCCGGCCACATTAATTAAATCTGTTCCCAAGATTTTGGACAGAAAAGTGAATTAATTGTTGTCATTTCATAAGCCAATTGCCTGCATTCCTAGTCCTTCGGCGTCATACCATAAAATATTTTAGAAGATATTAATATATATTTTTTCAATTCTTCTTGAAATTCCGTGAAAACTTCCCTACATTCATAATTTGGTCTCATGGAAATCTTCTTCTTCACGTTCTTCTTTAGGTACCTAGAAAGAGTTGGATACTTCAGGCCTTTTTCTTTTGCTGCCTATGCTCATTTCCTGTTGTACCAGCAACACAGCTTGTCGCATGTCATCCTCAGAAAATTTCCCTTTCTTTTAGTCTTTCCCTATTCCTTACCTTGATGTGCTAGTTCTGTGAACAATAAGATTAGTAAGTATTATTAAGAAATGTTATATAGCAAGTTCTTTGAAAAATAGTTGGACCTACATATTGGTAATACTCTTCTCTAACAACAATGCATTAAAGAAATACAAAAATTTAAATCAAGTGCAAAAGTTAAGAGTCAATACTTACATTATCTGAAAGCTGAATCAATAAGTCCAAAATGATAATAGAAAAACAATTATATCACACACTATTCAATATCAAATTATTTACTATCTTAATAAAATACTTTAGTAAACAAGAAACAGCAATCATTGAATGGAAAACCGAGAAATAATAGCACCCATATTGAATTATATTATTCAATATAGTACCCATATTATACAATCACCTTAGAGTTCAAGTGTGTAACACAGGAGCAGCACTTTCTTACATCAAAATCCAAATATTTTAAAGCGTTTTTCATTGTACCCCTTGTTCAATGAAGTGTTACTAGATTATTAAAATGTCTAAAGTCGAGTGGTATTGCTGAAATCACTAAGATAGTATCTCAGATAATCATAATAACAGGTCTTATACTGAAAGAAAAAGCCCTTGAAGATGAGCCTCCTCTTCGATCTCAGTGGGGAGATCGCAAGGATCCACATTCACCTTTGCTCTTATTTCGTAATAATTCTTTGTTGCCTCTCTTTGGATGTTGAAAAATTTTAATTACCTGCTTCTTCCCTTGAAGAAATTGGAATTTCAGTAAATCTATCAATTTCTAGAAGTTCCCGTTTCAACGTAATATTATAAATTTTTGTAGACATCAATTTTAAATATATTATTTTTTTACAGTAACCTTTGCTCTTGAGTCGATCACCCTAATGAAAGCTTCAATGACAGGATGATTCACTGAACTAAGGTTCTGCCGAATCTCTTGACCTAATTACGGTTTTATATGTAGATAGTAATGACGATTTCTACAAAATAGATGAAAGCACTAGAATGAAATATTAGATCACTCGCTTCAACCAAAGATAGCTTGGAAGTATTTAAACATGAGTGAAACTTAGTTTAAACTACTGCTCATGATATAAATACAATATGATAAGAGCAGACAGAAAGATGAGAATGGGGTAGAGCTGTACATTCATCAACCAGAACATATCATTCCAATCTTTATTACTAAGAACCTTGTAAAGAAAGGTACGGTATGCACAACGAAGGTACCTTTCGGCACAATAAAAGTATATTATTCCTAGTTACATTTACTGCTTACCAGTTCATAATACGTTCACTTTGCCATAGACAAAGTAAACACATGTTTATTAAATATGGTTCCACCATTATGATTCTTAGACCATAAGGTTACTATCCGATAAGCTGTTGATCATAAAGAAGGAATGTATTTGAATTAGACTGTCGGCTCTTCCGTTTTCATGAGGTGATGGCCATATGAAAAGCATTGGTAACTCCGCTGCTAAATATGAACTGTGGAGAAAGCTGATGGTAGTGGCATAGATCAAGTGGTTGGTACTCCGGAATAAAGTTCAATGAAATGGCTGATTAAAAAAAAAAACCTATAGTGCAACAACCTACTTTTGGAAAATTTTAGCCACGTTCAAGATTCGTATAAAAAAATCAGAAAGTGCAAGAAGATCTTGGCCTTTATTTATTTTTGTAAATGGACATTTATATATACAAAAGAAAAAAGATTATTAGAAGAAACCTGGGACGAATAAACATTTTGTTAAAAAGATGTGACTGATTTTTTTTTCAGCAAAAAAGGAATATAGGCCAATAACTGTTATTAGCTGAAATATTAATATATTTTTCCCAAAATGTATGGTAAATGTTAAAACAATGCCAAATTTAAAACAAACAAAAATAAAAGGGCCATCTTAAGTCTCTGATTTCAAACTATGCTACCAAGAACTTCGTAAGAAGGTAAAAGATACTTTATTTGCCCAACTTTTTAGTAGGATATAGCTATGCCATAATAGTCACATTCTGTACTCTTAGAATCTGACAATACAATATGCTGAGGACCAAATTTCATGCATAGTTCATTTGGAAAAGTTATACAGTACAGTCGCATTACAAATACTATAATTTTAAGTCAATGTACGTACAATAATCACATTATTAAATACTATAACGGTTAAAGAACAATCAAAAAATTAAAAAAATCCGTTTTATATATTACTGTAAATTTTCTAAATATAAGGAATTAACAAAATATTAAAGACAAAATAAACATTCAAACCATCATTTATTTGGTTATAACAAAATTTCATTACACAAGTAATATATTACATTTCTTTCACAGGACTGAGTGTACAAAATTAAAAGAGGATGACGTCCTTTCTTAAGACTACAATATTTATTTAGCTGAAATTATTCCTCAAGATTAATGGGATCAAGTTTTGCATCTGAAAAAAATAGACTAATTAGGATTTCTGGCATGCAATAATTTAATTATCGAAGGGAACATCAATCTCCATTTATAGCAGATCTCACTGCGTTTAAATATATGAATAACTAATACGTAATTATAAATTATATAACTCCAAAATAAAGTTACAATCTTTTTAGGTGCAAGATCTTAGATGTGAAATGGGAATGGCTACGAAACAAATTTCTTCAGGGCACTCGCTTATGGTCTTCTGTGAAGCTTAGCTGTGGGCTTATGTGGTGAGTTTTTTGTTAAACGCAAATAGTAAGGTTAAGCCCAAATTATTACACATTAAGTATCTCTGCAGGCCCGACGTGATTCATATGGATATTCGGATCCATGAACAATTGTTGTTCATTCTGTAAAGGAGCAAAGATATTCCTAAGGCTCTTTGGCTTGTCTTAGGCACATTTCTGTCGAGCTTCCAGGCATAAGCATTCATGGATGAGCTCAGTTGGTTGTAGGACAGAGCGAATGGAGAGAAATCTTTCATAGACATCTCGCAGGCATCTGGTTGATCTCTTTCTGGGCCTTGTGATTTAAGGCGATATCTATCTAATGGGACTCTTGCCAGATCCCTTCTGTAGAATTTGTGAGACGGAGCAACAAACACCCATCCATGTTGTGACAGATTGCTTGGGTTCAGAACTTTTGGTTGGACAGGATGTCTGTGGAAGAACTTGGACAAGGTTATGGTCAATTTGTTCGGAGTGTTATGAATCTTAGTTGTTTCACTGTTTTTTGTGGGTAGCTATATGACCCAGAGAGGCTTGGATATGTAAGGTTTGTAACCCTACTCTCTAGTGAATAATAACAATAATAATAATAATAATCTTTAAATACTTTTCTAATCTCTATAAAATTCAGTTCTCTAAAAAAAAAAAATTACGCTGCATTGTCTTTTATAAAAATTTATTTCCTAAAATATTTAATTAAAATAAATTTTGGTAAAAAATATTGAAAGAAAAGCCTTTAAAAAAAATAAAAATAACATATTTTCCTGCTAATTTAAAGTTGCAAAAGTGCATATTTAAATGAACTTAAAGAATTCAATAATGATGAAGTTATTCACTTCTACGTTAAGTTTAAAAAAATGATTTGATTACATTTTTGAAAATACACACCTAGAAATCTGAAGTCTGGAAATTTGGTCATATCAACTCCTTCCTTGCCACCATATTGTTTAGCTAGCTTCAATAATTCTTGTTTTAATTCACGTTCTGTTTCTGGCGATGGATCTACTATTTTTCCACCGCTGAAAAGGCGAAATTTACTTTACTGAATTGCATATTACTAATTCCTTTCTGAAAATTATGAATCTACAAGACTAAGTCTTGTTCACTTTAAACATAATGTACTTTTACTTGTTCAAACAACATATATTCAAAAAATATAATAGACCAGAACCAAAACAATAAATTTATTTTGGGGGGCGTCCGCAGAGCTGGAAATTATCAGAGATATTTTCCGTGGTAGACTACTGCATTTTGTGATCATCGACCGGTTTCGGACGTTCGCCCATCATCAGGAGTCTTGATAAAACAGTGCGATATCACAGACTTGCACAGAGCAAAATCAGTTTATACACTTATAGAATTACCTGATAACGGGCGAACGCCCGAAACTGGTCGATGACCACAAAAAAGAAGCAAGCTATCATGGAAAATATCTTTGATATTGGTCATAGAACCCAAGAAAACCTTCAAAAAAGGAAAAAATTCAAGGAAACATTTGCATGTGATTTTTAGTAATTAATCATATACACAGTCGATAAAGTTTCTTTGGTATAATTTAATTTTATTTGAGTTTCAACACTTTATTTAATAATTGTGATATATAAAGAAAGAATATTCTTTATAATAAAAAAAAGAAATGGTATTTAATTTTAAACAATTTTTTACCTAAATAGCCTTTAAGGTACATAATTTTCAACATGTTTTAGGCCTAATAAGGAGTCAGAAATAGATTTATTGTAAGCAAGAAAACTTTGATTGTGGAAGATTTATGTAGAAACGCTGCCTGTGACATTATGTAAATATAGACTTTAGAAGGCTAATAATAGTATAGCAATTTGAGAAATCCACTATAAGATATCACCATTACAATCCTTCAAATTTGTTTTGATAATAAAATGATTTTTCATAGATTTCATAGATTTTTCATAAATATGAAAACAAGAAACAAAACTTAAGATCTTTTATGAATTAAGAGTATACCATTTTTAAAAAGCATTTCCCTATCATAATTTCATTTAAATCATTAAAATATTTATCCAGAATTTGCTTGTAACAACTTATTTTATTTTACTATTTCTCTTAGTTTTTTTTTCATTCCAGTCCCTTGTTCCTTAAGCACCTTAATACTGTATATAAAAATTGAAATTTTTAAAAGTAAAAACTTTTTTTAATGCCAAAATCATCACACTTTTTTTACATTCAAAGAGTATTAAAAGCAACTCTTTTAAGCTGAAACTTATTTGAGAAATGTTAGTTTTGTGTTGAGATGGAAAAACGGGGGAATTATCCTACTGTTACAATTGTCCTATTCAGGATAAAATGGTGGATCCGTTTTTTGGGAATCCTACAAATAACCTGGCGCCTTGTCCACTGTTGAAACGGAGTAGTGATCTTCACCGCGCAGCAGAAGAGGTATTGTATCCATTGAATCTTTGACAGAACATTGAAGTCACGAACAAATAGCAAATGGTAATAAAAGGCTAAACTTCAAATTTCCATTCATCTTTCAAGAAAGAAGAAAATCTACATTCGTCACTATTTCATAGGGGAAGAACTAAATTCTGGGAAGTTATTACTGAATTCGGGCCCTCTGATAAAATATATGGAGATTGTTTTACAAAGCATTGAAAAAATAAAGACCAAAAACAATTTCTATCATTTGCGTGAAAGCGGTTAAAGAACTTCCCTCCTTTAAATTTGATAAAAACTTAAGTGCACTAAAAAAATTGTTGAGATAACTATAACCAATAATCCCCAGGTCATGTAAGTGAAAGAATGAATAGAGACGTAATACCTTCATCAGGATAGAAAATTTATTTCGCTACACTTTCGGTGCAATATTTAGCACCTTAAAAGAATAAATTTGCATTTAGATAATGGAATGTCCAATTGACATATACATACTATCATAGAGCACAAGAGGCTGACTTTGTCTAATTAAAGCAAAATTTTGAGTATAAGTTCTTTAATATCACTTTCTAAAACTTTTTTCAACAAGATTTATACTTTTAATAAGATCTTTTAAAACTGTAAAACATTTTTCAATAACTGGGAGTAGAAAAAATATAGGTGGTATCTTTGGAGGAGGCCATAACCTAGAAAGGGTTGTCGAATCATAAGGAAGGAAGTCCCCTATCTGGAAATCTGGATTTTCTAATTAGATCTAGCTTATTTTGTATGCTTGAAAATGTTTATAGAATTCTTGCAAGTATTTCGAACCTCGAAGATTAAAAATGAAAAGCATAGGCATAAGTATTGGGTCAAAATAACTTTTCAGCAGGGTATTCCAATGAAATCAATCTGATATCAATATAGTATAAATCTGTACGCCCATAAACTAATACAACCTGCTCTTCTGCTTGTATTCTCTCAGTTTGTCCAAAAAAAGTTGTTGAATTGGATCACTAACTTTCTGCAAAGCAGGTGCAGAAACACCTATATTTCTTCTAGCTTGCACATTAAGAACTGAGCCTATATTTTTAACCAATCTAGTCACTTTCAGCGACATACTAAAAAAAAAATGGAACAAATACAATTTTTATTAAATCCAGAAGTCTGGAAAAATTTTATAATTTCAATAATTAAAAAAACAAAGGAAATTGGGCCTGATTTAAATGAAAAATTAAAATTAAACATACTTACTTTCAAAAATGATTTAGTTTCTTTTTAATATCACTAATTAATATCTAATTTAGCAGTACAGCTCTGCTGTAAAGGTTAGGAAAAAATAATTATCTTCTCCCTACCTAAATGGTTATCACACAATTCTGCCAACATCAGGTAGAATGGTTATTGCACAATTCTGCCAACATCATTAGCTAAATACTTATTGTTAGAGTCTCTTCTGTTCAAAATGCAGTGCTCAGCTGCATCCTCTTTAACATTATGATTAATGACCTGGTTGTTGCAATAGAGAAAATCGCGGTAGAAGGTTCCCCCTTTATGCCGGTGATGTTATCTTCGTTAGCTCCGGATAAAAAAAAATGGCTGAAAAAAAAGTTAGTACCTTGGCTAAACCCTAATTAAAAACTCTCGTGGAAAATGCATTCTGAAAGTCTGGCAAATTCAGCATAACTGCATTTAAGGCTGGCAGGCATTAAGTGGGGTGCATTAAGCGGCCTCTGCACGGTCAATAATATTGACAATACTTTAGAGTATTGACAATAATATTGACCATGTAAGGTGAAAAAATTGTATTGATGGTCGGTATTGACAAGAGTATTGATGAAATTCAGTTTTCTGATTTTCGTGTATCAATACTGAGAATTGGAGGGGATATTGACAATATTATTGACCGTGTAGAGGCGGCGCCAATATTTCCATCAATACTCAGTTCAATAGTTTTATATAACGTTGAAACTAACCTGTACAAAACAAAAGCGATACTATTATAATATATTAAAGGACTTCATGGGTAGTGCCAAACGCCAAAATAATGGCTACGCAAGCTTTTGTACGATTATTCATTTCGTACAAACACGTAAATTCACTCTCCTAGTGGCAGAAGTAGTTATACACATATAATATATACGGATATAATTCAGAAAACCCCTCACCGCTACTATTATTCTCAAGAAAACACTGTCAAATGATGTAAACCGCTTGAAAACCGTCCGGCAAAATTTCAATATTAACGCATTTTACGGGGGGGGGGGGTTCCGCCCCTGGCACCTATCCCACCTACCCTCTTAACATTTTAAAGAAAATCTGAGTCAAATTCTGCAAACCGTTTGAAAATCCATGTGATAATAATTCTGTTATATTCTAATTACTATAGCTGCCTAATTCGCAGCTTAGTGGTGGCTTTTAACAAATCTTGGGAATAAATCTGGTATGAATAACTCTTGACTTTATCTTACTGCACATAATGCGAATTTAAAAATGAGAAATTTTGTATCTGTTGCACTTTGATAATTAATTTGTGTGTTAAAATTATTATTTGCCATGCACATTCTTGCATGCCATGCCAATTATGCCCAATTTTTTTTTTGTGAGACTCTCCACCTTAACATTCTCAAGAAAGTTCTGTGTCAAATGGTGCAAACCGTTGGAAAATCCGTCCAGCCGCATTGGTAATACTAACGAATTTAACAAAATCGTGTCCCAAAATAGCTTATCTTTTTATATATTTATAGAACATCTAGGGGCCACCCAAAACCTCTGGATGGGTGCTCTGCCCTTCTGGCACCTACGACGCCCAACCCCTCACCAGTATTAACATTCTCCAGAAAATTCTTGTTAATTCTGTCTCAAGCCGCTTGAACATCCATCCACCGAATTTGCAATATTAACGCATTTCACAAAATCGTGACCGTTAATAGGAGACAAAATAGCTTACTATTTTATAGACATTCATAAATTAAGAATACACTTTTGAAAATAATATCTGCAGATAGTTTCTTACTCACTTACTCATACAAAACCACAAAAAAAATATATAAATGTATATATTTATAATATAATATTTATTACAGGTATTATTATAAATAATATAATAAATAATATTATTTCAGAGAAGGAGTTAAAATAATGTAATGCATTTTTTTGAATTCGACAATAAATTTCCTGAAAGGATTAGAAAGTCTTTAAACTAATATTTAAATGATTACATTCAGATTAAATCTTACATTTCGAACAAATTGAGTGTCTTCTTCTTGCGCTAAAAATTAGTTGGTAGATCAAGGCTGCTACTATATCATCACAATTGTTGAAGAGGAGGTAAATGCAATTATATCCAATTAAATTTAGGGAATGGCCTTTTTTAATTATAACATTTATGGCTAAAGAGCATTTTCAATGAGAAAAAACATTATTAATTTATCATTAGATGTTTTACATATTTTGATAGATTTTTCTCTTTTCCACAAAAACAATTGCTTATGAATAATTATAGCAAATTTCATATTAAGTTGAAAAAATGCTTCAGGCATAAACTGAATAACTGAATTGAAAACACAACACTAAAAATCAGTTTTGATTGAATTAGTAGTTGATATATTTTAAAATATATTTAATAAAGAACTCCATACAATAATTCAAACATCAGTTGATCACTTATACTATCACTGACTATTATATATTTTTATTTTAATATATTTTACTTACAGTATGCACCACAAGAATGGATCCGAGGATATCTACATGAATGGCATGCTTTAGTGAGTAGTTTTATAACATTGTGAGTCCAAAAATTAATAATAATAATAATGATGTAAAATATATATAAAGGTACAATTCAAATATAAATTATAGGATATTTGATAAAACTTCTTACTTTCTATTACTCTAATAAGAATAAGTAAGTATTGGGACCGTGCCTGATTTTCGAAATTGAGTTTTCATCGTAAATACATGTTATGGGAGACAAAAAAAAATGTTTTTATCTAATGGACTGTATACGTGTGTGTACACTACAAAGCATCAGACTCGAAGATTTCTGGCAAAATCCATCAACCGGAAGTACGACTTTACTTTTTTCGAGATTCTCTCGAAAATGGCTCCAACGATTTTCTTAAACATCGTATACTAACTTCACACATAAATATCTATCTCTTTCATTTGAATTATTTTCCCGAAAAAAATTATTTTTGAGGAGTTTTGGAGGAACAGTAGCGTTATGCTTTCCTCTAAAGTACCACATCAGTATAATATATGGATTTACCATCTACATGATATTAACACCCATTAGGAGCATTGATAGAATTCCAAATTTGAAGAAAATCGATTTACTGGAAGTGCGATTTTACAGACTAGGTTTTTGAATTTTCTCAAAAACGGTTACAACGATTTTTTTTTTTTTTTTTAATGGCTCACCTAACTAAATGTTTCTAAACACTGCGATTATAAAAAAAAAAAATGTGCAAATTAATTGTATTAATCGCAAAAAGAGAAAGTCATGTGAGTGTTTCACACCAGATTTTTTTTTAGTAATGGAACTCGAGCAAAAGGACAAAATCTCAGAAAAAATTGTTCTTTCTATAAATCTATTTATTTGCTGTTATCATGTATATACATATATCTTGTATCTAAAATTGGGAAAATGGAACGTTTTTTCCTACTTCTCTTCACTTCAGTTTTCGCTTCTCCTTTTGTACTGCCTTTTTCTTTACTTGAAGTAGCTTCCATGGAACTTGATGATTTGACATTTTTTCCCTCTGCTGCTGTGCTCATTTTAATGTCAGCTAAATTAGTATCTCCAGTTTCAACCTGTACAAATTAAGCAGAGTAGCTATTTTCAGTTTTGCTTTCTGCTAAAATATATTGTTTAACAAATTTAAAAAATTACTCTGATACAGACATAATGCTCGTAACTAATCGAGTAACACGTCTCGAAAAAAAAAAGGACAATTCTTAATAGAAGAAGGCACATTGTAGAATTCTGCTCATTTTTGAATATACAACAGCCTGAGAAAATATTATTGTATTAGTTCTTTTATCCCAATTCACATACTAAGACGCTAACAATTTAACGGATAATGAACGAACACAACAGCTGACAAGCAAACTATAATAATTTGTTTTATGTAAATGAGCGCACTTTGTCTGTATTTTATTCATGGATTTTAACGGTTTCTGTAGTGTTAAAAATATAATACTTTGTTTTATGAATTAAGAAATACTAGTTTAGAAAATTTTTTACTTTTATTTTTGTGAAAGAAACTCGAGTAGACGGAGAAAATCCTAGACCAAATTTTTCTTTCTTTCCATTCGTTTATTTTGACTATATCACCCCGAAAATAATTAAAATAATTTGACAGAATTTCCTATGTAAAAATTTGCAGTTTGGGTCAATGGCTATTTATCTTAGTTGATAACCTAGTTTTATTTTTGGACTATCTTGTTAACAGGTGAATGTAATTTTTTCTTTTTTTTTATATAGCAACAACATTATCCCTTTCGGCAGTTGATGCAAGCCATCACTAGTAATCTCAGATAACACCCCTGATGATGGGCTTGCATCAACAGCCGAAAACTTGGGAAATAAAACTTTTGATTACACTTTGCTATTTTCTAGACTAATTGTTGATTTCATCGGGTATTTTTGATAATAATTTAGCCATTGTTTTAGTCTACAACTTTTTTTTTCTTTATTCATTACGACATATCGGCCTTCCTGGCTATCTTCAGGCTGTAAATTTGTACAATTTTAAAAACATTTTATTGATATATTTAAACATTTATTACAACAATCATATTAAATTAATAGTAGTTATCTTGTGGTTTCTTTTCTCAGAGCTAAGGGCTCGTCGTTTTTTTGATTTTACTATATGGTAGCATAGTCACTATGTCAATTACGAAGACATCCTTCGCAAGAAAACAATTTGTGCATGTATATGTTATAACACATGCTAATTCAAAATGATAACAGAACATTATTTGAAAATTTGATCAGAGAGTTAATTTAACTTTAATTTTATTTTTATGAGTATACCTCAATGAAAGGATTTTGCTTATGCTATAGGACCTCTTTTGTTAATTATATGTACGACCTAGAATGAAAATTATATATGAAACATGATTATAGGTCTTCACACCAATGTGTACATACATATATATAGCGAGCAACACGAGTATAAAACCTCCAACACTTACAGACAAGCAGTAACTAGCATGGAACACATATTATTAACAAAAGAGGTCCTAATGGCAAAACAAAATCTTACTCATAAAAACTAACTTAAATGTAAGTTAACTCTCTGATCATATTTCAAATAATGTTCTGAATTAACATGTGTTGTGCTTCGGTTGTGCTTGTCACCGCCCCCGAGGAAGACGCCGTCTTTGACCGCTTCTCGTCGCTAGCGGCCCTACAGCGCGTAACCGCCTACTGTCAGCGCTTTCTCTTCAACTGCCGCTCCGGCGCTCACTCTTCCGCTCGCCGCACCGGCGTCCTCACCGCCTCCGAGATCCGATTCGCCACTCTCGCGTTAATCCGCCTGGCCCAATCCACGCACCTGGATAAGGAAATCCAGGAGGCCCGTGACCCGCGATCTCGGCACCGCCTTGTGCGCCAGCTTCATCTCTTCGTGAACGATGAGCAGGTACTCCGCGTCGGCGGGCATCTCCCGTCTGCTCCTTTGCCATATGGGTTTCGCCACCCCGCATTGCTTCCCAAGAAGCATCCGCTCACCCAGCTCATCATCGACGACGCCCACATCCGCCTTCTACACGCCGGAGCTCTCGCCACCCACGCCTATATCCGCCGCCAATATTGGATCCTGAATGGACGCAATGTGGTGCGCCATCACATCGGGAAATGCAACCGATGCTTCACCGCCAAACCGCGCCCCGTCATCCAACCCATGGGCAACCTCCCCGCTCAACGCGACACCTCCGCTGCCGCCTTCACCGTTACCGGCGTTGACTTCGCCGGCCCATTCGCCATTTCTAGTGCTCGCCTCCGTGGCGCGGTGGTCACTAAAGGCTACTTGGTGGCTTTCATCTGCTTCACCACCAAAGCCGTGCACTTCGAGATCGCGTCAGAGCTATCTACATCCGCCTTTCTCGCCGCCTTCCGCCGTTTCACCGCTCGCCGTGGGCTTCCGACCACCATCTTCTCCGACAACGGCACTAACTTTGTCGGAGCCCACAACGAGCTTCGGGAACTCGGTCGCCTGTTGAGTGACGAATGCCCGCTTCCGCTGGCATTGAGTGGAGATTTATCCCCCCGGCCAGTCCTCATTTTGGAGACCTCTGGGAAGCGGCTATTAAGTCCGCCAAATACCATCTCACCCGCGTCATTGGTGATCAGCGCCTCACTTACGAGGAGCTGCTCACCGTGACCACCGACGTCGAGGCGGTACTAAACTCGCGCCCTCTGTGCGCCCTCTCATCCGACCCGAACGATCCGGAACCCCTCACGCCCGGCCATTTTCTCGTTTTCCGCCCTCTTACCGCGCCTCCTGAGCGCGATGTTACCACCCTTAATATTAATCGCCTGTCCCGGTGGCAACTGACCCAGCGCATCCATCAGGACTTTTGGAAGCGCTGGCGTACAGAATATCTCCATACCTTTCAGCAGCGCACGAAGTGGCTCCTCCCCGCCACGGAGATCGCGCCCGGCACCGTCGTCATGGTCCACCAGGACAATGTTCCGCCGCGCCAATGGCCTTTAGGCCGCATCGTCGCCCTCCATCCGGGACGTGACTCCGTTAGTCGCGTCGCCGACGTGCACACCGCCTCCGGCACCCTCCGCCGTCCTCTCGCCAAACTTTGTCCGCTCCCGACCCAGTGATCATGAGTCGAGCCTTCAGGGCGGGCGGGATGTTCAGTCGTCATACGCCTTACCTCTCACGCGCGCACTTCCGCCCGAGCGTGTGTGCGCGCTAATCCGCCTGGCCTGCCTTTAGCAATCATTTCCACCGCTAATGGATTCTAGGAACCATGTTTATGACCATCCCAACCTCTGCACCACCCCTGTTCCATCCCTTTTCCTATTTCGCCATCTGGCCACAGTATTCTCCCTCCCTACTTCCTATGCTCAGCCCGCGCCCTTTCCTTCTCGTTCTCATTCTTCGTCTGTCGTTCGCCTAGTCTGTGTATAGTGTTATTATTGAGCTCAGTAAAAATTCGCCTACATTTACTCGCCATTTAAACGCCTATTCGCCCTATAGATTTTGCATTGTATTTCGCCTTCGGATTGCGCCGTGCAAGTGATTATACGCGCCTTTCAACTGAGTGAGACTGTGTTCGCGCCTACGCCTTGCACCATCAGCAGAGTCTACCTTCCGCGCCCAGGTTGTTGCGCCACCAGTCGCCGAATACACAGCAGCGATCACCGTCGCTATCGAACACCCTCATCTCTCTTCTTCTACGCTTCAATTCCTTCATCTCATTTCTCCTTTACCCACACTCACATACAGACGCCATCCCTTCCTATTCCCCCTTCCGCCTATCACGCCATCGCCTCTGCATCCACAGTCGCCGTCACCAGGAAGGTAAGCCTCAAATTTATTTCTCAACTTCTTATAAATCAAATTTATTCCAGTTTTTATTTCTGCTCGTCCGCGTCTTCCGGGTCCCATTTCCGCCTCCCGCTTGCTGCCTTCGCCTTGGGTGTCTGCCGCGCAGACAGTCTGTATTTAGCAAAATTGAAAAAGTAGAATAATGTATAAAAAAATCCACAACACAAAAAACGAAGATCTATTGTAACATCTTTGAGTGTCGGGTTTAACAGAGAAAATAGCATTAAAAGTTTAGGAATCTATAAAGGGTGTGAAATGAAGATAAATGGAAGAAATGAAGTAAATTCTGGAAGTAGTCTGCTGATAAATTCGCTGAATTCTATGCTGTCAGTCGCAATAAAGCACTGTATGCATTGTTATTGTAAGCTGTTTGTATGTTACCTAAAGAAGTGCTTTGTTTACTTGACAGCAATAGTAGTTTGTGTACAATTTCATTTTAAAATCTGCTACAAATGTTTCGCAATTACACTTACTTTTCCTGCAAAAAAATATTTCTGCTTATTTCTAGCAATGAGAGTCTGCAAGAAACTTACCTGTCCAGTTCCTTTGCTGTCAGCTTTTGGAGCATCTAGAGTTTCTTCAGGGAAAGCAATCACGAATAAGCATAGTATAGCCAAAACGAATATAAACAATCCTGTAAAAAAATGCATATGTTTGAGTATGATATGTTACATAAAAATTAAATCTAAACAAACAAAGATTATACTAGTTGACATTAAATTATGGAGAGTGAAGGCCGTTGTATAAGCTTAAGAAACAGTAATTAAGAACAAAATAACTGAAAACATCTCAAGGTTTCATGCGGCTTCTTAAACATATGGAAGGACAAAAAATGTTCTGTGTTTCCAGAATAATTAGTTAATCGCCTAGATTTACTTCAGAACTGCACCAGAAAGGCCGCAGGACTATTAAAATGGTAGGGCTTATTTATTGGGTACCTATATTAAAAAAGCCTTTGGTGCAAATGCCCTAGAAGGGCAGGCAAATGCTTGCCAGAGGCGAATGGTAAGCATATCGCGGTTTCCACCATTTAGTTCTGGCCTTCGCTAGAAGGTGCTACTTCCCCTTCATCCTCACTGAGTCAACACCATCTTTGCCCTCACGGGAATCGACCAAAAGCGAGTGCGCTAGCCACTAGACCAACGCTTGAGGGCATTTATAAGCTGTTGCACGCTTAAATTGCAATGAATCGCATGGGCTTGGCAGATGATTGTTTTGCACATTTTTCAAAGAACAAGATGACAGAAAAATATTTCAACTTCTGGAAGAAGAAAAGCCCAGTGCCACAAGCTTTGCACAGCAGTCTCTCTTTTTAAAATAAAGAGCTGACTGATTAAAAAAAGAGATGGGAAAGCACTTTAAAAAGGTAGTTAACACAATAACAGTAAATTAAAACGGATTGATAAATATATTTCACAAAACTTATTATTGCTTTTACATTTAGTACTTTTACAGGTAATTTATTTATTAATCAAGAAGCGGGTTAGGTAGTGGTTATGAGCATGGACTTGTGACAGGGAGATCCCCAGTTCTGTCCCCGTATAACTGCTAAATTTAGATGTATTAGTGTTGTGGAAAATGTTAATAGTAAAGTGGAAGAGCATTTTTAGGCGAAAATCCTTCTCTTACCAAATTTAGTTATCCACCTTGGGTTCGGTCAAAAATAAATAAATAAAATGGATTAAATGATTATTTTCTGCTTTAAATACATGTCATATTATTCATATCCTATAAATACATATACAAAATGGTAAAAATAAATTATTTATTTACAAACTTGTTTGTTTATTACCACACAAAACATCATGTATGAAAAGATCCAATTTAATTATATTCAAGAAGGAATTGAAGATAAACTGCAAATAAATAGAAAAGGTTTTTCTACAAATAGCAGTGATGCTATTTTATTTTAACCAAATTTTCTTACAATTTGTAATTTTACTTCAGTTAAATTATCGTTATATTACTCGTCATTGAGGAGTGACCAAGCATTGCGCTATTCGAAGCCCCTCTTGGCCCTATTAACACCCTATCAATGGAACCATTATCAGTGACCCATTTAATTTGGATAACATCCTGAGCCGCTAAATTCACCAGGTATCAGTAAGTTTTTTCCTCTATTAAATTAAATAAAACATAAAAATTAGATTCACTTTATAGAAAAAAATAATGTATATTTTCTTTCTAATGAAGCTAAACCATATTTATTGACTATTAGCTTACTAATTATAATATAGTAGTGATATACTAAATAAATTTAATAAATTATTTAATAGATTTAAAAGCGATTCATTTTTAATCTGAGGAGAACGAATTTAATGAGAAAGTTATGAAGCTTCTTTATTTTGAAAAACTAACAGACTTCTTATTGTTTCAACCCTCAGAAGAAGAAAAGAAAGAAAAAAAAAATTGCCATGGTAAAAAAAGTGCATTCTAGGAGATTAAATAGACTGCCCCTCTGAATGATCCAATTGAACTTTTGCGTTTTTATGTAGAAAGCAAAACAATGGACAGTGTTCTTATAACATCTATAGATCCAGATCCATTTATGCAAATAATAGATATGTTGGTGCTTTTTCAATTCACAATGCTTGCATTTTACAAATATTTAAATAAGAAATCTTGTATAAAAGTTTTGACTTTTTAAATAGATTTAATACAAATGAGATTTCATAAGTTATATACACTGGATGTTTAACTTATTAATGGCAGAATTTTATTCAGTTGAAAAAAAAATCTCAATATTTAGAATTAATTAAGTAGGAAACGATTTAGCCCAGAGTTAAAGATGATTACCACTCTCTTCTCTCAGAGTTGAAGATGAAACCTAAGATGTTTCCTTAATACAAGATACGTTCATACATCGGTCATCGAAGCAATATTTTATTGCTGATTCTTAATCACTGCGAGGAAAATCTGTTTCAATGTTTTACTCAAAAAAAAAGAGACACTTACCTTTCTTCATACCTACTTTTAGAAATACACTTTTAAAGAAAAACTTCCCCCTCTATTTATGTTAATATATATACCAAAAGTAGTGCATCAAAAAAAAAAAGATAAGAAGAGAAAACAGTGGTTATTAAGGGAAATAATTGCCTAAAATGAAGCCAATTATTCTGATAAATAGTTTTAAAAAAAGTAAAAGTAAGAAAAGATAAAACTATAAATTTCTGTTCAACTGTCAAATTTTATCATTCAAACAAACCATTTACAGTTAAATATGGCGTTTGGCACACATTTTAAATGTACCTTAAAAGTTTTTAGAAACGGGTAAATTCTTAACAATCCTCAGGTTTTAGAATGTGATTCTTGAGGTGGAGAGGTCTCTTTCGTTTACGTGTATGTTCCGATTCTTGTTTTTGGGGAGTACTTTTCTGGGACGAGAGCAGAGAATGAAAGGAAACTCTACATCTGGGATGCCTTCGTCACTTTTGCAACCGATCCCTAATCTGCACTATAAGAGATGTTACTAAAGTCATTATATTTTTAATCTCTTTTTGACTTCCGAATTCTGGGCATACCTTATAGCCAGCCCATCGTGGTGTGACATTCTCCACACTGCACACACTAATTATTAGTTTAGCTATATTAGTAGCTATTATTTATAACTAACTACAATACTTAGCTTAATAATAGTTTTTCTAATCATGTTCTTCCCCGCAAGATACACATCTCAGTTTACCCTTACATTGGGATTGAGTGCCCTTGAAACTGTACTACATTCTACAAAAAAAAGCTCTAACGGGAAACGTACAAAATGAATGGTAACAAGTGACGGCAATCTCTGTCCCAAAAGCAAAGTTATGTGGGCGTTCCAAGTTTCTTTCAGTTGGTATAAAAACTTCCGTTTTCGGGTGCAAGATGTATTATCAATAATTCTTGTCCCCACTAGTAGCTGACTTTTTCGACAGATAAAACATAAATAACCACAAATAAGGAAAAATACTTATCTTAATGCAGTGCTTACCCGCAGACTAGACATAAACCTTTTCCAAATTCTTTCTGTTATCAGTGTTTAAGCAAAAGGGAGATTTGTTTTGATACAATCAAATTCAGTGTTATTATCATTCGTAAATAATGTTCCAAAACTACGATCTTAAAAGTTAAAATAATTTTAATGTTAATTATAAGTAACTTCTGGTTATAACTCATGATTGACAGTATTGTTTAATGTTTATCATTAAAACTTCCCTTCCTTACCTAAACATCTACCAAAAAATACAAACTATGAAAATAATAGAATTTCGCAACAATAATTATTTATTGCAATTAATGTAACAAAATATTTCACTTTTTTTTTAACAGATTCAAAAATAAACTTTAATAAAACATAATAGCAAAAATAGAATTAAGGTTATTATTATTAGAATGTGATTTTAGTGAGGAGAAGGATTTCGTATTACCAGAGGTAGCTGGTTGGTTACAATGTACTTATTGTAACAATTAGAAACAAAGATTAGTTAATGGGAAATAGTTACTAATGTAATAAAAGAAACTATTCATGTAAACAATTGAAAAAAAATAAACTGAAATAAAAAGAAATAATACAGTCTATAATGTATCCTAGTCTTACTTCATAATGATATTTATTTTATATACACTATGATATACAATATACAATTTACTTCAAATTTTTCGTTCTTTTTGTTTAATTAATTAAAACATAATTAAATAAAAATTAAAAAATTAATTTACTTAAAAGATTATCAAATTGAGAATATATAAGTTAACATTTAGAAATTTAATTCATTTTCAAGGCTAGTTTTTATGTTGGTTGCTCTGAGGCGTTCTTTTTCTATCAAACTTCAATTCAACTGGACGCCAATACTTTAATTCTGCATTTAACTGGTTTAAATCAAAGTATTGTTTTTGTAGTGTTTGTCTAATATGTTAGAAAATGGGGAGACAAAATCAGACTTGATATGATGACTAAATGTTTTGGGAATTTATCATTAACAATCAAGAAATTTGGAAATTTTATATATTTGTATTTATGAGTGATGGTGTTGGAAGCCATTGGAGCTTCACATTTTGATTTATTTTTGAAAATATGTTATATTTATAAGCAACAATTGAAAAAATCAGTGGGCAACAATAAAAACAATTAATTTGACTGGTAGTCAAACATAATTTGAAGTTTTGGAGGTGAAATATAACTCTGTAATATGCATGAAATGACTGGTGATGATTTAACAATTAATGGAGACATAAATATAGAAAGTAATAAATATATAAATATGGGTGTATATAATAAATATGGGGATAATTTATTGAAAACATTGCATCAAATCAGTGGGCAACAATAAAAACAATTAATTTGACTGGTAGTCAATCATAATTTGAAGTATTGGTGGTGATATGTACTCTGTAATGTGCGTGAAATAGGTGGTGATGATTTAACAGTTAATGGAGATATAAATATAGAAAATAATAAAAAGTTATCTTGGAATATTGACTTCGAAAATGTTGAAATGCTGATCATTGATGGGTGGAGAAATAAAATTTTAACTGACCCCTGACGTTGACAAAATCATTTTGTGCCATGTTATTTTAGAAATAGCCAATTTTTGTTTGTTTGTTCTTGAAATGGGATTTAATTAGTTGATGTATAAAAAAAAAATAATTGTTATAAAAAGAATTCTTTGTACAAATTCTACTTTTTGAGATTATTACATTACATACACGTATATGGGGATTTTTTATAGTTACTGAATTAATGAATTTTTAATAGTTTTATGATGGGAATCACTTTATGCTTGGAAAAAGTTGAGATTATGGAATTCACATGCCTGGCAATAACTAATTTTTTTTATACTTTAATTCAACAGGGATTGTGTTTTTATTAAATTGAAAATACAAGAAGTTTTTATTTGCTATTTTAAATAGGATTGCAAGTTTTGAATATATACAAATCAATCGAAAATATTACGAAGATAGATATTGATCTGCATATTATAAGAACAGAATATATATTTTATAAATATACTTTTATAATAGCATATAGAAATCACGGTAACTTTGGTGAGTTAATTCTTTAATAAGTTAAAATAAATATTTTATAGGGGTCGTTATCTTTTTTGCTGAAGTTTTTATCTTCAAGTCTAAGCAAAAACTAGTTTGCCAGTCATTTTATAATCTGAATGTAATAAGCCTTATCAATACGAGAATTGATGAGTATTTCTACACCAATGTTTCATTGCAAGATCCCTAAATTTGTTCTAGAAGCAACAGATTATTATTCGAACAAAATTATTTGAAGAACATTATTTCGTGTTTAGTGATTGATTTACTTAAAGAATAATTTAAAAAATGAATTATCTTAATTTCTTGCACTTCAAATAGTTTTTTATTCATAGATGATAGTTCATTTACCATATGAAACGAATGTTTGGGAAGAAAAAAAAGTTATTAACTTTACTTTTGATCAATTGATGAACATTATACTCAGCTATGGAGACAGAGTTAACAGATTTGTTTATTTTTTTTTTTTTCTTTTGGTTCAATGAAAATTGTGCAAATTTAAGTTTGCATTTGTATTTGGCTCCTTAAAATACTTCCGATTCCTATATGTAAGTGCATATGTATAAAGAAAAGTATGTGTTCAAAATGTTTTATATTAATAGAAAATATATTTTATTATATAATTTGAGCAAAATATTATAAAGCTATTTTGGTAGTTTGGAAGGACATGCTCTTTAAGTCCCTGATCAATTGGGCACAAGATGGTTATAGAAGCATGAGTTTTGGAAGTTTACGGTTTGAGTGTCTTTATTTAGTAATTATTTAGTAAGTACATATTTTGTCAAGATTATGTTAAGAAATGAACTAATTCTGACAACAGAGGTTATTGTCTGACTTTAATGAGGTTAGGGTGAACTTTATGTGCTAGCGAAGCAGTTGATTAGTCGTGTTTAACTGTAAATTTTACTTGAAATTCTTTGAAATGCCTTCGAGTTCATTGTCTGTTGCTGTTGTATGTTCAAGTAACATGAATAGAAGCATGGAAGCTCATGCTTTTTTGAGGTATGTCATAATTTTTATGAACAGTTTTGCCAAAAATTCTGTACAGTTTATAATTTAATGAAGTTTGAAATTCTGCCGTTTTAACTTTTTTAAAGTCATTTTATTGCCTAATGGTTATTGTTGTTGCATTAGCTGTGAACTTATTTGTTTTTTGATGTTCTGGTCAAGATCTAAATTTATTTTTTTTAGCAAGAAAGGATTTCGTGTTAAATCCTTTGGAACAGGAGATAAAGTCAAATTGCCAGGAATGGCCGCTGATAGACCTAATGTTTATGATTTTAGTTGCACTTATGACGAAATATATCAGGATTTACAGAGCAAGGATAAATCATTGTATCCTTTAATTGTTTTATTGCTATACCTTTTTCTCTTTAGATTATTAATTACTTTTAGTTACTACTTATATTATCTTAATTCTTGGCACAGTTATACTCAGAACGGATTATTACATATGTTAGATAGAAATAGAAGAATTAAAACTAGACCAGAAAGGTTTCAGTCATCAACGGAAAAGTTTGATGTTGTGGTAACTTGCGAGGAAAGAGTTTATGACCAGGTTGTTGAGTGTAAGCAGAATTTTTTGTTTTTGCAAACATAGGTTATGTCTGTCATTTTTTTAATCAAAAATATGAGAGGAGATATGTATATTATTTATTATTATGTAGCCTCCTGCCTTGTTATTGGGTAATAAGATTAAAATAATGAATAATCCTGACCTGTACTCTTGAGTATGTGAATGAAATAGTATGAGAATGTATTGGTAATTGATAGAAATACTGACAAATTGTGTGCCTTGAGTATACATTCATCAAAATTTGATACTTATATTCGACATTTGGGAATTTTTTCTCTCCCCGAGTTTAAAAATAGCCGCTTTAAAAATGAACAGTTCAAGTTAGGTGAAGAAACAAATTATACCAATAATTATTTAACCTGTATTAATATTGTAGAGATATCCTATATTTTCCTTTAATATTCTAATAAAATCTCCAAATTAAAATTAAAAATTTAAAACCTGGAAAATCGTAAAATTATTTGAAACATTGGGAAAGTTTTTGCTTAATTAACTTCATCATTCTTGAGTTATATCTACTTACTGAAATTCATTTAACTGTTTATTCAGTTAACATTTGCTTTTGTAAATCAATAAAAGTATTTAAAATCAGGCTAAAAATGTATTTTAATAGGAACTGTGTAACATTTTTGCAATAAACTCTTTACTTATTTATGTATGAAGCATGTTACTCAAGTAGATAGCATTTTCTAATTTTTGTTCTTGTTAAAAGTGAGTAAATATTCTTGTAAATTAAGCGCTTTGGAGAAATTCACAAGCGTATACTCGCTTTTTTATTCTCAGCAAATGAAATATTTTTCGCTAATTGCTAAGCACTGATTAGTATAAATTATTATAGTTTTATTCCAAATTATAATAAACAAGGAATAACAAGGTTATTCTTTTCGTTATATTCTTAATTGAACAAGTTGAGTTTACTACATTCTAGACTATGTTGCTCCATTAACCTCATTCGTCTAAAAGGGGCATTAGATTGGCTATAAATGCGTGTGGCCTCAGGGAAAATAGCTCATTTCATTTTAATTGAATTGATTTACTCTGCTAAATTGCTCATGCAGTAACTAAGCGTAAAAAAACTGTATTTTTTTTTTTTTTGTATAACAAACCAACATTTCTATAACCAGAGGTGACGATCTAATTTCAGGTCACATATCAATCACCGAAAGTGGCTAGTGTTCCCCTATGATCAATTCCCAGAAAGCAAAGTTGAGCATATTTCATATAGTACATTCTTAGAATAATTACAAACTCAACATTTAACCGACTAGTTTTAGAGAAAGAACATTTGCCACACAGTCTAACCATCATTTCATTTCGTGTTTCTATTGAATTTAAGTTCATGAGTGTTGGATTATTTGCCCCTTAATAAGATATCTAATAAAATGTTGATTTTTGAACTTGATATTGAAAACTTGTGGTCTGAGTATCTCATAAATTCATGTTTTAGTAAAATTCTGGCCATAACTAGATTTTCTTCTATTTAAAATCACAGACTTTAATAAAATGGAAACAAACTTTGGTGATTGACTAAAAACGTTCTTGATTTTAGTTGAAAAAAATGATAAACGGAAGAGAGAAAGAAAATTGTTTAAGATTTTCGTTTTTTTAAAACGGCTGTTGGCAGTTCAAAAAATGCTGTATTACTTTCTAAAGCGGCCTCTACACGGTCAATAATATTGAAATACCTTAGCGTATTGACCATAATATTGACCGTGTAAGGTGAAAAAATTGTATTGACGGTCGGTATTGAGAGTATTGATGAAATCCGGATTTTCTGATTTTCATGTATCACTACTGAGAATTGGAGGGCATATTGACAATAATATTGACCGTGTAGGGGCTGCGCCAATATTTCCATCAATACTCAGTTTAGTAGTTTTATACAACGTTGAAACTAACCTCATCTTACAACTAACAATACCTTACAAAGATACTTTGGAAAGATTTGTGTATTAAAATAAAACTTCAATCATACATTTTTTAAAGATAATTGTAAGTTTTTAATCTTATTTTTCTGATGAACATACATTTCATATAGGCAATACAGTCCCTTCATTACAGTTCAGTTCAAAACACGATGCAGTGGAGGTTCTTGGGAATGTGTGTTACAATAAAACTTCAATCATTCATTTTTTAAAGGTGATTGTAATTTTTTCAAGGTCTTGCAGGATATATATAAAGGTTTCACAGGTTTCTATTACACCTTTGCTGATAGTTGTTGGGGACGTTATGACTGAAAACTTCGTCTTCAAAATTTCTTCCTGCGGCCAAGTACCTCAGGGTTAAGGCTAATCTTTCCCTAACACTTATACTTTCTCTCACATTTCTGACCTGTCTTTTCAAAAATGGTTCAACCATCTGTAACAGTTTGTTAAAGGTAGATTCATCCATTCGAAAGTAGTTCATGAAATCTTCAACATCGCAGAGACTGATTTGCTTCAAAAGTATTAAATGAGAATATTCATCTCTCTTCTTCAACCATTCTTTCATCCAGTGTTTGCGTTTCACTTGAGTAGTACCAAACGCCAAAATAATAGCTACCCAAGCTTTTGTACGATTATTCATTTTTTGAAAGGGGAAAAACGAGTAAAACCACGTAGACTCACTCTCCTAGTGGCAGAAGTAGTAAGTACTGAGCATAGTTATTGACAATAATATTGATCGTGTAAGGTAATGAAGTATTGAGACCGGTTAGCAGGAGTATTGATGGTTATATTGGCAATACCAATATTGACAATATTATTATTGATCGTGTAGGGGCCGCTTAAAAAATGAAATTTATAACTAATTTGATTGTGCGAAATATACATACAGGCTTTTTCAAAATCACATGGCAAAACCCACATAATGAATTGTCACAGCTAGTTTTTGTAAAAAGAAAAGTTATCATGTATAATGGCGTATAAACTTAGGTTTGGTTTTCTTTTAAATGAACAGATTTCTCTCAGTTGAGAAGCAGAAAAAGTCGAAAGTCAAAGAAATTTCTTTTGAAATTTGATCTGGTCATTTTGTTAAGTTTCTTATTTGCTTTCATATTATGTTATGTAATTATGTTACAATTTATCACAACTTCCCAAAACTCAATGTCACACTTTGTGGTCATAGAATTTCTTACATTAATGAATAATGATAGAAGAGAATAGTGAGATTCGGTTTTAGAAAACAGTTTTCGCTTTATGAATTCCTTTTTTATTTATTATTTCTTTGTGAAAATTTATTATATAAATTTTGGTGTTATATGACTACATAATTGTTAGTGATTATATTGTATGTTATAGTAGCTGCCGTGTTTATCTTTTCCAATTTAACAAAGTCTTGGTATATTAAAATAAAATAACTAAATTAAGTGGTTAATAAATATGTTGTCTGTATTTATAGTTCAAATTTATGCTATTTGTACAGATTTTGAAAGTCGTACTCCAGTGGATAGTGCTACGGTTCATGTTATAAACATAGACATTCAAGATAACCATGAAGAGGCAACAATAGGAGCATTTATCATCTGCGAACTTATTACAATGGTAAGATTTTACCCTTAGATGCTTTAGAGGTAGTAATTGTAAACCAAATCCACAAAGATCTCTTGTGGCTCTCTTGAATGTCAGTGTTTTAGTATAGAATATTTTCTTTTAGTTTAAAAGGAAGTGTTAGTGAGTGTGTTTGTTGATGAGCTAGATACATTTAATAGATGAACTAGAATACCTGTTGGTATGTAAACCTAAATAATTGCACATTTCAATTATCTCTAGCAGGCCCAATTATATTGTATGACATTGAGGTGCGCTATAAATGTTGTTTATATAGTTAAGCTGGAATATCCTCAGGGACGCCGGGATTCTCTGAAGAAGTGGCTAGTCCACTCCCCTCTATGGGGATATTTACATTTAATATATAAACCTATTTTATATTTTTAACTTCTATTTAATCTGCCAATCTTTGTCATTTTAAACGAAGAACGCCGATTATGCACTGGCTAGAAGGCCGCTTAAAGAGCCTATTCCGTTAAGATAAACATATTTATAATAAAATGTTAGTCTCGCTACTACATTTTGTAGGGAATGGATCTGCTGGTTCGCTGGTAATCGTTACCGTCTATGATCCTTGATTTGTTTCTGATTAAGCGCAGTGTAGCCTGAAAAAATAGGCATTTGCTTTACATTTATTATTTTAATGTGGAAAAGCAGCCAAGTAGTAAAATTATTTGTATTAAAATGCTGAATACAGAGCTCTTAGTTTGCGAAATTCAACTTCCGTATTCCACAAAATAATTAAAAAAAAAAAAAAAAAAAAAAAAAAGACAAAACTCTAGAATTAATAAGAATCATTAAAATTTACTTTTATAGAATAGGGTGGGAACGGATGGAATCTGCATGGAATTTTAAAGATAGTCACTTAACCTTAGGGTCATTGCCATATTGATTCATCAAAATGGCATCCTTCATCGAATGCTTGTCCTTTGGAATTTGAGGCCGCAAATAGCATTCAAGTTAGATTTTTTTTACTAAGCTCTCTTAGCATTTTAGACTGCTAATTAAAGAGGATTGCCAATTTCGGTAAGATCTATAGGTTTCGAGAACAATATAGTGATAAGAAAGTACTATACTGAAGATAAAATCTGTTACATCCCTCGTTTTGTTTCTGGTACTGAGAAACATCGTGAACTCTAGTATACGATTACTAGGAAGACGCGATAGTAAGCGTATTGTGATGAACCAATCAAAAAATTGCAGTTTATCAACTTTAGCCATGGAGAGTTCGTCAAAGGCTTCTAATTTTTTGTTGAAAAATTATGGAATAAGCTGTATTCTTCAGAAGAGTACAGCTTCTATTTTGGCCTAAATTAAAAATATGCTGATATTTCAGTTTCCTACTATTCCGAGAATGCTCTGGTTTTTTGATATTTCACTTTTACAGAGATAAACTAGGTTTCTCACAATGTTGCCAAAAAGGAAATTGCAGCATTTGCATTTTAATTGAAAGTGAATGAACTAATGGAAAATTTTCCAAGGAAAATATGCAGTTCCTAATTATCTCAGTAGATAATTAGGCCAAGAAACATTTAAGCTTAAGAATATTTAGCTAAAGCATAGGTTTTTCAATTTGATCAGTAACACTTTATAAAATATTTCGGTTGTAATTTTTTTTATTTTACATTTGTTTAGCAGATTATCCCTTAACAAAATTTGTTTACTGTGGGTATTGAGAGTCATCTTGCCCTTGGCTAAGTGAAACACTCTAATCTACGCTTAATCGCATGATAAAATATGTAGTATCGAATTTGAAGAGTAAAGTTTTTGAGAAGAAAATAATTGTTGAGATTGAGATATGGTTGGCAACATTGAATGTCCTCTATTTATATTTATTTATTACTTTCTCTTACTGCTAAGTATTTTATTACTTCAATGCCTTAAATTGAAATTGTGAATAATGTTTAAATATGAAAATGGAATGGAAAATTTAAAAAAAGAAAAGATAGCCCATGGCATTACAAGAAGGAAATATTGGATATACTTTATTAAACAAATAAATCAAACTTTGCTTAGGAAGTTTTAATTTTCTACAGTACTATTGAATTGAAGAAGTTTGTATCGTTTTTGTTGTTTGTTGGAATAATAAGCTATGCATGTGAAATCTACCTTCCCTGAAAGAAGTTACTATTTAAATAGGTTGACAATGAACAATGCAATTCTTTGATACAAAGTATAGTAAGGCGCCTTATTCGAAAAGGAAATTATTCCACTAAGCCATTATGGAACACGATTGTTAATTCAGAAGATGGACCTAAGGGTGAGGAGCTGAGGAGTCAAGGTATAATAAAGTCCGTTATTCGGTCATGTCCACAATAAAATATTTGAAGAATTTTTAAAGCCGCAGGAAATTAAGATTATGCACAATCCGCAATCATTTAAGTGAAACAGTGGATGACTGTTACTGGAAGAGCATGAACTAGTTATGTGACTTAAAGTTCAGGATATAGTTGATGAGGTAAGCATTTTCTTCTGCTTTGTATAAGGAAGACTGATCACACTTGAGCACGCCAATGAAGATTTACATTTAATGAGTGAGATGACTTAAGACCAAATTGCAAAATCCAAGGAATATGT
Source organism: Triatoma infestans (assembly GCA_011037195.1). Taxonomy (NCBI): domain Eukaryota; kingdom Metazoa; phylum Arthropoda; class Insecta; order Hemiptera; family Reduviidae; genus Triatoma; species Triatoma infestans. The sequence goes on along the minus strand of JAAEAF010002474.1, from coordinate 18,106 downwards.
TTATAGTCGGACATTTAAAAATAGTGTCACCATGAACCTTTACCTGAAGATTTAATATATGATGTTTCTAGTGATAAAAAATTGTTTTAAAAATTATAAAATGCCAGAAATATTAAAAATGAACATTGAAGAGGTGAGAAGAATTGCCCCTTTACCTTTTTCTTTCTGCTGATTTGTAGTAGATTGAAAAGGTTTCGTAGAAATCCATAGATAGAAGAAGTTATCGATACGGTGAGAAACTCCTAATCTTGGCATGATCATTGTTAATAAAAGTCATTCAAATCTGTGAATGATAAATATTTATTGAAAACAAAAATAGGATAATTAGATAATAAATGATAATAATGTTAATTAGATAATAGATGATAACGAAAATAAATGTTTTTAATCGTTAAAGTAGGACAAGATGGAAGAAGAAAGAAATACAAAGCATGTTTATTAAGTGTCGAATTATGGAATTAATTCCTGCAAAGCTATTCACAGCTATTCAGCAGTCATTGGCAATAAGACATTTGAAAAATCACTTAAGTTTCCCTAGAAATTAACTAGAGTTAGTGATTTGCCATAAACCGACTTTCCGCCCTATTGCAATGAGATGATTTAGAGTCGTGTCGCATTTCTTTGCCTCAACAGCAGAAAGAAGTTTCATTGTCCAATATGTAGACACAGAAACAGCATTTTGATTGGGAACTGGTTGAAGAAATTTTTATGGACTACTAGAATTGGAAAAAGAAATAACAAAATGTGCAGATTAAATGAAGTATGTACAGATCCTCCATAGTTAGAAGTAGATTGATGTAAGGGATTATTGCACTGCCACCTGAAAGATCTATTGTGCCCTCGGAGCCTTCTCAGTGCACTGCCCCCCCTCTAAGCAATGTTCTCTAGACAACACTGCCCATCACCGCACAGTGAATTTAGATTGAAGTAACATTCAAGAAAATGGTTTTCATGAATAAATAAAATTAGAATCTATAAATAGAATTTGTAAATATCAAGTAAGTTAATTAAGGAAAATTGGAAGCAAAATAATTATACTTGAAATAATTTATTGGCCATGTTTTATGTTGAGTAAATAATGAAGGAGCAATTAAATGAAAATAAAGACGAAAATCGGGCTAGGCAACCTAAAGTTGGGAAATACGCATTTGAAAGATTATACATTCTATTGGATAAGTTAAGTAAAATATGATGAAGAGGGTATTGAAAATTCTATCGTATCTCCTTGGTGAACCTATTTAACAGTCTTAACGCTTGTGTGTTATACGAAGAGTAAATTAAACCAATATAATAATCTCATTTGATACTGTGCGGTTGCGGTGCACAGACTGTGAAGGCCGCAAAAAGTACAATCATACGAGGTGTGTAAATTAAGTAATGAGACTGATTTTTTATCTTTTTTTTATTCAAATAAAATTACAATTCAACATTGTCCCCTTCAAAGTAACTACCTTGGGAAGCCATACAACGCTGAAGACGATTCTTCCATTCGTCATAGCAGTGCTGGAACTCGGATACTGGAATAGACTTCAGTTGGTCGGTTACGGCTGTTTGAATATTCTCCAATGTTCCAAAATGACGTCCCTTGAGGTGATTTTTCAATTTGGGGAAACAAAAAAAAGTCACATGGACTCAAGTCGGGTGAATAAGGAGGCTGAGGAGCCACAGGAATGTTATTACTGGCCAAATACTCATTAATAGAAATCGCGGTGTGACACGGAGCATTGTCGTGATGCAACACCCATTTTTCTCATCACCAATTCATTAGTCAAAATTTGATGAACGGTTGTGTGAGTCAAATTCAACTCTTCGCCGATCATTCGGACTGTCAAACGACGATCTGAACGCACGAGATCGCGGATTCTGCCAACATTTTCGTCGGTTCTTGAAGATGAAGGCCTTCCGCTGCGAGGCTCGTCTTCAATTGATTCCCTTCCTTCTGCAAACGACTTAAACCACCTAAAAACCTGTGCTCTCGACAAAACATTGTCTCCATAGGCCTGGCACAGTTTTTCAAACGTTTCCGTTGCACTGTGCCCAAGTCTGAAGCAAAACCTGATAGCACAACGTTGCTCGTAATTGATGTCACTCATTTTTAAAACGCACTGAAAAAACCTTGCTCACAAAAAAAGTCACTACGGACAGTGCAACAACTCTAGCATTTTCAAATTTGCACTGGACGTGTATCAGATGTTTACTTGCCCTACCAGGCATGCGCCGTGTCTTCAGTGTTGCCAGATCGAACACTAGAAAATCTGTCTCATTACTTAATTTACACACCTCGTATATCTGAATATCCAAAGGAAGTAGGCACTATTTGCAGATGACTTTATCAGAAGTACATAGACGCAGTTCGGCTAACACTATCTTCGAAATATTGAAATAAGATACACTTCGGAATTGGTTGAAGAAATTTTTATGAACTTTTTTAAGAAACGCTGAAAATGTCGAAACTTAATGACACACACACAATACCTATAAAAACAAGTATGACTGAGACAAAATCATGGCATTAAAATGATGAAAAAACTTATTTAATCAGAACAAATATTAATTAGAAATTAATTAATATTATTAGGAATTATTAAATCAGAAATTTTAACCACTGCAGAAAAAGGATAAGACAGTCTAATATAAATTTTGATTTGCTAGGCGTGCACCATCAGACTTAGTTTGATACTGAAATGCGTTGTCAAATGCATAAATGGATTTAAAAATAAATAAAACGTATCCAGCTTGCAAAAGAGAAAACAAAAAGAATCTAATAATGCTTGCTGCTGAGTTCATTGTTCGCTCATCATTATTGTTATACTCACACAAAAAAAAGATATTAAAAAGACAAAACAAAAACATGATCTTCAAGAACTAATGGCCGAATTACATAGTGATTACAGATTTAATGATGAGCAGCATTCAGATAAAGGAAAGGCTTGTCAGGCATTGATGTTTGGAATTTAATATGGCTATTCAGCCTTAACGAAATTCACTTTAACTGGATTGCCTATCAGTATAACGCAACAATAAAATATGATTTTATAGTAGTAGGTAATTTGTTAGTAACATATGTACCTGATTCAGTATCAATTATTTTGCCAGAGAAATTGTGATGCGCTAATCACAATATTAAATATACTCATAAAATGGCATTGTTCATAAAACCGTATCTGTTTTGTTTTGACTCTTGTCTTCTTCATTCGACAAAGAGAGCTGAGAAAATGTCGATAAAAACACAATGCATTTGATATTTACAGCTTTCAGTGGGACATGAAAAGTTTGGAAAGACGCAAACATAACAAAACACATATTTTGAAATTCCAAATTTTCGAACTATCATATTTCAAATTTATTTTGAAACAGTTAGTCTTGTTTTGGTTTTGCTGGCTTAGAATAGAACGCGGTTAAAAATTTTGCAACAGATAACATTTTAATGCCAAACATCAATGGAGGAGCCATAATACTACTACTTAAAACCACCGCATGTTGTAGGTAATTCAGATAATCTGCTAGGTGGGGAAAAAAATTATAAGTACCACATAATAAGAATAAAAGTAAAGTAAAAATTAATTAAAAAAACGCTTAGAACGCAGTGTATTGAGAGAATACACTGTAAATGGATAGATTTTTTTGAAACAAAAGTATACGAGTTCAAATAGAAAGCAGTGTATGTTACCGGAAATTAGCGGATAGCGGAATAATTTCTTATAAAACGTTCGAACCTAGTTAAATTACTTGATTCATATTTGCTTATGAAAATGTAATTGTTCTTTAAAGATTGTCAATCCATGGAGACTCAGACAGATGGGTCATTTTTCAATAAATGATGTGTGTGAGAAATCTTTGTATATGAAAGGCGATGAAGTTATTAATCATTTCTCGTTTTGCATAAATAAAGTGGAAATAAAAGCAAATATGATTTTTGAAAATTATTGTTAAGAAACTTTCTTGTTTTTTTTAAGAGGCTGATATCAGAAATATCAAAATATTACAATTTTCTTATATTTTCAGATGTCTAATGCAGAAGATTTGGATAATGAAATAGATTCACTTCTACATTCATATGAAGCAAAATGCAACCGGGCCATCTTGCATTGCGTTCTATTTTACTAATGTCAACATGGTGTGCAGACATAAGACTAAACGCTTCCCAAAGAGCCAATTGTCGCCCGTTGGCAGCAAACGCTTGCTTATTCTATCTATAAAATAAAGGCAATTGGTAAGCGTCATTTGTAAATGTATGATTTAAACATAATCTGGGAACGCTAAATTTTTATTTTATTACTTATATACACATATATTCACATCCATATAGTTAATTTAAATAATAAAATTATATGTGTATTTTTAAAAAAAATCAATTTTACTTAAATAAATTGAAATCTGAGTTGATTCCTTGAATTATGAGTATTTAAATATTTAACTAAATATTATAACTTGAAGTTAAATCTGATGAGCAAAAACTCATTGTGTCAGTGAATAAGTTTTGAATTTTATTTAAAATTTTTTTTTTATATTAACGTACCGTAAAATATTGGAACAAATTTGATTCTTATGATATTATATGTTAGTGATTCAACTCCTATTGGTAGTATAAAAAAGTTTGTTTTTTTTTGGCTCATTTTGTTTATCATTTCCTTTAAAATAAGTTACATTTTAAAATTATATGCTTTTTTACGAGATTTAGTTTGTACTTATTATACATCAGGTATGATACAATAATGCTATAAACTCTAATTATTTATCTGGAATCAACTCGACTATCTGTAAATATATATATGTTTATTTATTTATTATTAATTAATTAATGGAGTAATTTATTTTCTAATTAATTGCAATTTTAAATCGGGTGAACGCGCGGTGGTAGTGCCAAGAAGCTGACAAATAACTTATTTATTTTTCTGCAATTAAGAAAAAAATACCTTATATTAAGTGTAAAAATTTATATTAAATTTTGAGAATAAATTTATAATTAAATGATCATTACGTTTTTGTTTGTTTTTTTGTTTTTTAATTCAAAGCGCGTCCAACAGCAAAGGTCATTGGCGCCCAGAGCCTTTCAGTGCTCTGCCGGCCTCCAGACAGTGTTCTTTCGTTACAAACAACACTGACCATCACCGGATAGTGAGCTGTAGAGGCTTCTAGGAAAAGAAAAATCTAAGGGCAGCGCTGCTGGATTCGAACCGGGACCTCCGGGTTGCTAGCCAGCCGCGCACCATTGAGCTCTAATCCCTTCCCTTTTTTTTCATCTTATTTTTTAATTAAAAGTGAATTCTCCTTGGGGAATTAGTCATTCTCTTGTAAAACCTGTATTAACGTTTTGGACATACATCTCGAAAAAAATCTCTAAATGGTTGACGCACATTATTTATAAAATAGGAAAGTGCGAAAAATACATTAATATTTTAAAACTAATAACGCATCAAAAATGTGGTTTATATCCAGTCATTGCTATAGTTTAATAGCAATAGTATTCGCTCATTTCTGAATTATGGTTCAGTATATTATGGCGACTCTAGTGCCTCAGTGTTAAAAACATTGGATCTGTTGCAGTTCAAATGCCTGAGATTACTGGGTATCTGAAATTTACCCCAATAGATGTTGCTGTTCTTTCAGAAGCGGGAAGATGCCACTTGCTAGAGATGCTTGCTAGCAACAGATTACTACTCAAATATAAGGCATTCACTGAGGATTTGTTAAGAAGCATAAATGTATTGAATACCTTTGCTTTCTAACCAGTGCTCATTGGCGCAAGAAGAATTCCCTTTTCTCACTAAGAGTTTTATTGAATTGGCATTTAGGGGGGATATTTATTCTGAAATTAGAGTACCTATGTATACTGTAGTTTATGAAGCAGTGACTCGGAAAATATCTGTACATTGATTTTCTTATTTAATGGATGGACAGCAAGAGTGATCTGGTTCAATTAGTTAATAGGCCTCAATAGTAGCTAAAATAGTTATAATATGTAAATTATGTAATTAGTTATATTATGTATTTTAAATATTGTCAAGTTTTGATAAAAAGAAAATTAGAAATCACACTGTATAAATAAAGGCTCAAGTTGGGATAATTTTTAATGATGTTGTCAATAAACTAGCCAACTGTTGTCAATAAAGCAGTAACTGGAGGCATTCCTATAAATATTAAAGTTTCAATTAGAGATATTAAAAGAATAAGTGTGTTGACATGGTAAGAAGTTCGCTATTTCTACTAAGGGTCTTTTCTATAATCAGTAAACACAAAATCGACGGATAAACTCTGGCATAGAAATGGAGTAATTTCAAAATATGAATGCTGTATCATATGCAGCTTAGCAGCCACCATGGCCTTTGTCTACAGTATCTGCATAAAATAGGAATAGCGGAATAATTCCACAGTGCTGGGCTTCTAATGAATATGAGACATTCGAGCACGTCATGATGATCTGCAATCGATATAAGGGAAATAGAAAGAAAATGTTTTAAAATATTGTTCCCTTAAATGATGCTTTTCAACTACAAGTATTGGGGTAGCTATATTGGTCCAGTGAGGCTTTGGATGGCGTAGGATTTGGTCCCTCCCCCCAAGACAAATAATAATAACTTTAAGTATCTCCTAGCAACAGAATCAGATAATCAAATATTTATCGTCAATACACCATAAAGTATATTTAGAAAATACCAGCATCAATCAATGGAGAACAAATTAATTTATTTTTGATAAATTAATGGCTGGTTGTAGCTCACTGCTGCTGATGCAAAAAAATAAAAATAAAATCGTGTGGTGTTAAACTAATTTTGAAAATAAACTTTGCAACACTGCTCAAATATACACATGGTTTCAATACTTGTTCAAAAAAAAAAAAATTGTATGAAATCATATTTTTTCAAAATGAAAAATTCGTGTTTTCTTTCTTCATGAAACGTAAAAATCGAGCAAAAGTGAATTTTTTGTAATATATTGATATTTCATTTGAATATAACCAAACAGTAGCAAGTCTGATCGGATTTTCGTTGCAGTATGTTATATTTATATTTTTTTTTTTTTTTACTATAGACGATTCAAAAGATCAAACTAAAATATCTGGTTTGCAGTCACATTTTCAAATAAATATTTTTTATTTAAAACTTTATTCCTATTTTTCAGTAAGGACACATCTCAGTATGTCAAATTGGTAATGATGAATAGATATTTTGAAATATCTTCAATATTGTGCATATTCTCGATCAACGCAAGAAAATTTCCCCTCTGACGAACTTTTAATGAAAGTTCTGCTTTGCCAGAGTAATTATTGCATAAAAACCATGGCAAAAACATTGGGTTAACAAAAAACAAAGAATATTGTTAGAAAACAATATTGTACTAAGAGGAAAGAAAATAATTAATTAGTAACGTAAATAACTTTTTCGTTTTAATATTAATATTTTTCATTTACAAATGTGAAAAAGTCAAATCAAAAAAGGAAATTAATCAAAATAAAGAATATTATTTACACTATTTGATATTATGTAAAAAAAAGAATTCAAACTTCATCAAGATGTCTGTAAATTCTTCGTAATTTTTCTCTCTTGTTACGCTTCTGTGAGTGATCTTTCCATGGTTTGTAAGTTCCTTGTTGCTCTACTTTACCCTTTATCAAGTCCCTAAAACAAAATGTACGTCAAAATGTGTACTTGATTCAACAGATAAACTTTCCCTTTGCTAAATATTGAAGGTAAAAAGAGAATAATGCTTCACACTTATTCAGTTCAAGACTAACGAAGATCCCCAATAGACTTCTTATTGTAGGCCGCAGTAGAATGAGGCCCGCCCTCCCTTTCTAAGACTAACGAAATACTCGGATTTGAATGGAATAATTTTTTGAACGCTGGAATTAACGTCTATCAAATTTTATATAATCTGTCTTCCTTTAATTTACCTTAAAGGGCGGACGGGAGGTGAAGTGAAGGTATAGAGAACAGGAACCCCGGCTAGAGGTGTTAAGAGTTTGGCCAGCTCTCTATCTCTAGCCTAAGAGCTTTCAAACAAAAAGGGAAAATGCCAGCCGGATTTACCTGTACGATTAAGTCTTTGGAAAAGGCCTTTGGTACTTGGGACGTTCAGGAAATCAATCTCTAATTCTTCTGATTCAAAGAAGTAGAGGAAGGAATCAAATAAGGCCGTTTTGATGTAGCTGTATTAAAAGAGACAAAAGGGAAAGATGATAAACTCTGTGGACTTCTTCCTACACATTACAGCGGAGTTAAAACAATTGCACTTTATAATTGATGAATTATAATGAGGAAAAATACGAGTTTTGGATCATGATGTGAGAGCAATGAGAGGGGCGGAATCAGGATAGGCACTCTCGAGGCAAATTATTCTTAGATATCTGAAGCATACTAACGGAAAAATTAATTGTCCCATAAAACATGCTAGCAAAGATAGTAAAGATAACATATGTTGCAGAATGGAAACTGCAAGAGAATCAATAAAGGGGCTCTATCACAACTGACTGAAAGATTAATTACGTAATAGCAGAGATTTAGAAGCAGAGATCCAGAAGTGTTTCCAACAAGCGGCCTTTGATGCTATCGGAAAAATTAACAAACTAGGCTATAGGAACAAATATATTGGTTCAATGATGAAAAGGCTATTTTAGTACAAGAAAAATGCGTAATATAGTCGATGGCTCTCGTCAAGGGGCAATTCGACTTGCCTAATGCAGGAAGTTGAATAACATGGTTACGGAAAGAATGTATCAAAGAATTCTGGGATAATAATTGCTGGGCTATTGATAATAAGAGATCACAGTTTAGATTTTCTGGAAGTAGGTCAAGCAGCTACACCAGCCACCCTTGAAGAATCAGAAATAGTCCTAAAGTACATGGAAAACAAGAAATCACCAGATCCAGGAAATATTCCCATTGGACAGGTAAAGTGTGCTCCAATGAAAACCTTTATAACGGATTTCTATACTGGATGTTCAAAAAAATGCAGAGTTCCATCGGATTACCTTGAGGGCACTTTTGCCGATACACAAAGAATGCAGTAACTACTGAAGAATCACAGTAACAAGCAATTTGTGCTCGTGTTTTAAAAGCAAGAACTGAAGAAGAATAATTGATGTGCTGAAGTCCAAGCAGATTTCAGGGTTGGGAGATCATGTACTGATCAAATCTTTTCACTCACCCAGTTGTTAGAAAGGAGGTTAGCCTTGATAAAAAGGTGCATAGGCATTTGCGGACCTCAAAATGATTCGGTGGCGCCAGAGAAATTTTGAGAAGCGCTGAGGTTAATCCGCTTGGGGTTTATCAACAGAACCAACAGAATGAACAGGCTTCAATAGTGGGCTTTGACATACTCCCTATTAAAAGGGACTGGAATTTAGTAAGCATTTCAGAGTGTAAGAACGTTAGGGTGTTAATTTACAAGATAGTTCTTCCGTTAAGAACATTCGTTTGAGAATAAAGTGGAGTGAAAGGAATTTGGGAATCTCCATATTAGGTCGTCGAGGCGGAAAAAAATCAATAGATATAAAATATATATTTAAAATTTGGATAAAAACTTCAGATTGTATGTTTAATTTAAAGTAGAATAGCTTTGCCAACATACTATTTGGAAAATTTGAACTTACTCTGCATCAATTGGACCAAATTTTTGAATTCCTTGTTTGTGTACTCCTGTTGAATCTTTCTTAAAGAATTCTTTATCTAGATCTTGTACGTTTACTTTATTTACCTGGATATTATACAAATTTTGATTAACATAATTATTTCTAATTCAACTATTTTTTATAATTTATAGAATAAATTTGGAAGAATTGTGGATTTGCAAAACGGTACATAAATGGGGTGAGTAAGAGCTGGCATGCACCATTAGCGAAACTGTTTTATTCAATCATTAAGATGCGCAATACTATCAACGAAATGAACCTCAAAATGTTCAAGAGAGGCTGCTTTCTATTGAGATTAAATAAATAGCATATGATATAAGAATGAAGAAAATCTGATTTGAAAAATTAATTTTTTTCGAATAAATATTTATGAAGTTATCCGTCCTTACTATTGTCAAGTTATGTTACAAAAAAAAACAACACAAAGTTCAGAAATTCTATAATGTGACAAAAGTTATATCAGCATACTTTTCAGAGATTTATTGTGCAAACCTAGTTTTTTCTAAGGTGAATAATTATTTCATTAAAAAAAAATGAACATGACTTCTATCGTATACAGGAGCCAATAACAACCAAGTTACACGAATTTTTATCAAAAATCTCAACGATTGACCAAGACTTTGGTCTTAGAGAAATTTATAATTGAATTCCTAGCTCAGTCTATAGAATTCAAAGCAGTAACCAAAAAGTTAAAATGATTGGAAACCCATAATATGCGCCAGCCAATGCTTCATATAAAGCAGGTATTTGGAAGAATATTGGAATGAAAATATTTGTGATTAAAGTGTCCTTAACGCACTTATTGTTAGGTTAATCTTTCTTATAAATGCAATAGCAATTATTTTTATGTTTCATCGTCAAGAGTTTAGAACTGTAAACATAATGTTAAAATATTTCAAAGAAATTGTCTTAGATATTATAGCTATCAAAGATAGAGAAGCAAATTTGTGCGCTATTCTAGCTAAGCGTTTATTGCATTAGCTAACTATGTTCAAAAGGCAAAATAAAATATAAAACATAAAAAACAGAATAAATTACATTAATAGCTCTTCCTGCCATTGGAGTTATCTTCGGAGCTTTTTTTTCTCTCGTCTTGAAAGTGTGATATTTATCTTGATCAACTCCAGGTGGCGCTACACAATGTAACAACCTTCCCTGAACGAAATCTTTTAAAATATATCTTGCAGCTCGTGCATTATCTGGTTGGCCGTTCTGGGTCATAAAACCGCGGGAATCTAAGCATTAAGAAAATTAAAAAAGCTTATGTGAATGAAAAATAAGGGTGTATCTTGAAGGGTAAAATCGATATATTAATTACTTACAAGCATATGCATTAAGAATCTCTTCATGATTAGGAGGTCTATCAGGATCTTCTCCTTCAGCAGGCCTTGCTATCATTATTGCTGTGCAATCAGTATTTATTTACATTGAATAGCAATTCATTCATTTAATCAAAAAGCTATTATAGTAAGCTTAGAATATCTCACATTAAAAAAAAAATTAAGATTTTGATCACAAAAGGAGAAAATATTGCAATGATTTCGGCCGATTTAATGTGTGATTCCTAAATAAAATTACACATATGAAAATTACTACCACACAGGTAAAAACAATTATGTACCAGCGAGTTTTTACTTTTATCATATTCTTCAGCATTATCATGATGAATCTTGGTAATAAAAATTTTTAAGCGTATAAATTTTAATATTCACATACAACTTCAAATAAGAGTATACACTAAACATTTGGAACGGTGATATTACCAGCCACTTTTCGTCTCCTTTCATAAATCTATAGAAGCACTTGTATAATCACCGTCTAAATTAATTTTACTTTGCTTTTTGTAAAGTTTCTACTACAAAATTAACTATAATCATTTGTTTATCTACATTTTAATACATACGAATCTACTATAGAGCAACTTCAAATTTAAAAGTTTATACACAAACAGATGAACATAACAAACTCTTCTAGCATAAGCGCTTGATATTTCTTATAATGTATATATTTGATTTCTATTGAATTATATTCCCCGCTGTTGAGCACTGGAAATATATATGTGCACTTTTCAATTCATGTTTCCAACTGTTAGTAAATTAGGTAATATTTATCTAATTTTTACATTACTGGATGTTGTGTAACATTTCACTCACTTCTTCAGGATTGAAGAAACTTATCATTTAATTCTTAGTCAAGCTAATCAATATTTTCCACTCTTATCTTCCAAGACACGAAATAATTATAAAAAAAATAATACAAACCGTATTCTGATTCCAACTTATTCCGTGGAAATAAAGTTCCAATCAAAGCAATAGGCGGCACGTGATCCCTCATTTGGTCTATGGGAAGAATTCCATTTAGAATCATCTCTGCTTTAGTAGATACAAAGGAGGGCATTACCAGACCCGGACAGTCGCAAATTAGAATATCAGGCGTAAGGTAGAAAGTCTAAAAAAAAAAACAAGACTTCAAGCAATTATCAAGATATAGAGCCTCCTTTAATTTAAAATATAAAGAAACGGCATAAGTATGTATAAAATCATGGTTAATTCTAAATGAGATGATACTTATGTTTAGTAATATCAAATAAAAAGATACAACGATAACATTATTTATAAACTCTAAACGGCATTCCCATACACTTAATGAAAATTATGGTTTTTTAATGTTACATAAAAAACTTTACACATAAAATAATATGCATAATGTTTCATTTACAGATAAAGAAAGGAAAAATGTAAACAAAGCAATTCAGAACGTGAATACTGAAGCCTCAATTTCTCAACAAAATTTTGTAACACTTACTTGAAAATGTTTAGTCTTTCCAGGTGTTGCTGAAACTGGAACTTTCTTCTCCGCTAATAAAGCATTTATTGTGGAACTCTTGCCTACATTTGGATAGCCAACAAAACCTATGGTGGTGATTCCCTTCAAAACTCTGTGATCCTCAGGATTTAGAAAATTTTTGATGAATTCAATCAAACTGCCTCTATCTAATAGTTTACTCGAGTTTCTTATAGATACTTTACTTATACCTAGAGGAAATGAAAGAAAAATATAATATAAGGAAAATTTTGTTGAACTCTTGATTTAAAAATAAAATCTGATTTGGCCAACACCTCTTTTTATTGTTAAACTTTTTTTTGTAAAAAAACAGTAAACAACAAATGTTTCTCTCTCACTCACTCTCTCCCTATATATATATACATATATAGGAGACCAACAGATTTTTGAAAAAACATTAATTTTACCATTAGGACAAATGGCTTCAACTTCCAGCTGTTCTTCATCTGCAGTATAGTAGCAATCTTCATTCACTTCCTAGAATAAAAGTTTATTATGCATGACCAAACTATAATTTTTATCAAATAAATTATTGCTTAGTCATGATGTATTTTGTTTTCTTACTTTTCCTACAGAAGAAATAATTATGTAATTCACAATAAAACTATCAAATTATTTTTCTCAGTACATTTTAATTTTTATTCTTAATAATTTGTATTTACAAAGAATGGATAATTCAATCTCTGTTGTATTAGATATGTAAGAGAGTGGCTGTAAAGCGAAATCCCCTACGACTTAAAAGATCTATTATGGCTACTGAGTGTCAGAATATATAAAATTGGACATACAGTATAGTCGCCCATAAATTGTGTACAACGTACAACTGTCTGAAAGTAAATAATTAAAACATAAGAGTATAGTCGTCTATTAAATTGCGAAGTTTGTGAGCTAGAGTTTCCTGGATACGTCAAACCTAAATAGTTGGCATCCCGACTACCTCTGTAGGCCCTATCAGCGCTTTTGTTGGGTATGTCAATTTAGGGGTCGTTCATTAATAACAGAGTCGGCGAGATCCCTGAAGAAGTGGCTAGTCCACATGTCTTCACGGAAAATTAATGTTGCTTCATAATCAAATTTACCTCGTCCTCATGTGCGCTCAAAAAACTTTCATCGTCTTCGTCAGCTTCATTTTTGTTTTCTGAAGTTCCTTCAGCCACATATGTTGCGGAAAAGAATACTGCGTTCAAACCGACTGAATCAAAATATCTAGCCCAGTGCTTACGTTGTGCCTCATTAAGAAAATCAGATTTATTGATTAGCAGAAGGTTTTTCTTGCACGGATCAGTCTCCAAAACATATCTCTCTAGATCTTCAGAGCGAAACAATAATGGATTACGGCCATCTAATATTTGTATAACTATGTCACTGAAAAATAATAATAATGGTTACAAAGGAAAAATTACCTAAACTGGATATAAATTCTTAAAAGTACAACCCCCCAAAATTAAGGCTTTGGAGTTACGATAACAAATAGAAGGGAAATAAAAATGATGTTGTGGTTGGTTCCGCAGAGCTGGAAAGCATTAAAGATATTTTCCATGATAGCCTGCTTCTTTTTGTCATCATCGACCAGTTTCGGGCGTTCGCCCATCACCAGGATGTTTTTGTCAAAACAGTGTGATAACATAGACTTCAGAGCAAACTGCATAGAGAGCAGAGTATCAATTAAATCTGCTCTATGCAAGTCTATGTTATCATCTATATTATCACACTGTTTTGACAAAACATCCTGATGATGGACGAACGTCCGAAACCGGCCGATGACCATAAAAAGAAGCACTATCACGGAAAATACCTCTGATACAACAATTCAAATAATCCAAACGATCTATCAATAGAAATAATTGTTATGTTTGGCTGTTGTTAATGAAACAAGCAAAATATTTGTAGCTAGGGCCAAAGAAAAGAAACTTTTTATCCTTAAAAGTTTAATCGACATTTCGGACACCTTTGTGTCCTTCCTGATGAACTGTTAGGAAAAAGTAGAGTGTTAAATATTTACAAACGATCTATTCTTTCTTGATGTACGTTGAATATTTCAATCCTAAGATGTTTGCAATAGTAAGTTTTTCTGTAAAAGTCATTAATGAATCTTAATGTTTCTACATTAACTTTGCATTCGTATGGGAAGGGTATAAAAATAATATTTATTTTCTTATCAAATAAATAAAGGAAATTATGTCTAAATGATCAATGCCAACCACAACAACTATGGAGCCAGTGAGGCACATGTTAATTATTTACAATTGTAACACATGTTACAATTTATTATCGAATGTATCAACTAAATGTGCTCTATGCAAATCTAGGTTATCACACTAATAATGGGAGAACGCCCGAAACCCGTCGATGACTATAAAAAGAAGCAATCTAGGCAAATATCTCTGAAATAAATATGATTATAATAATTTGGTTTTTTCATTTGAGCTCATTCGTTAAGCATTTTGTGGCATATCTTTAGTTACATACTGAACTTTACTAAGGATAATTTCACCTTCTTTCTACTACACGCCAAAGTTGTCGCCAAAAGTCCAAATTTTTTTCATAAGGAGTCATTAGAAGATTTTCTTCTTCTTGCAACAAAGCCATTTTTCTACGCCATTCCAAAAAACTTTCTTTCTCTGCTCTTTGCAGCTCTTCAGCTGTAGTGTTCTCATCCCATTTTGGTCTAAGTAATGAAATTTAAGATAAGTGGGTATCCAATCTAGCATAAAAGTATAAATTTAAGAGTTACTTTAATATAAGTACTCTCACGTATTTAACAAAATCCTAAAACTAATTACCTTCTAGGAATTTTTAGTAGATCTTCTTTCGCCTTTTTATTCTTTAAATACTTCAACTGTTCATCCTTCGAAAGAAGTCCATCAGACGTACTATTAACAAACTGTATGTTTAATTTTTCTGCCTGAAAAGAGGGAAATGATTACAATACAGTAATCTACAATCTTATTATTTTTTAAATAATTTAAGAATCAAGCATGCAACAATAAAAATACTCCCACATTTACTATCTTACATTTTGAACTATCTAGCTGTATAAAGTATGTAAGTTTGAAAAATAGGAAAAATATGCGGCTAGTAGCAGCTTCTATGATGAGTTAGATTTCTAAAGCATAAGCAGAGGGTAAAAATTAATAGTTCTAACCTGGAATTCCGTTCCAGCAAGTTCAGCGGTTGACAGGAATTCTTGAAAAGAATCTTCTTCAGTGACAGACTGGAGGTTTAATCTTCCCCAATCGTATCCATCGTTAAGTTCTGAAGTATGCAGCTGTCAACATTATATCCTATTTAAGAGATCAAATTTGGGTAAATAATTTCAAATTCGATGTGTCACTTACCATAGAATCGGTTTTTAAACCTTTCTTCGAAAATCTGTCCTTAATTAAGGATCTTCCCAAACCAGTTTTTGTCTTCTTACCCATTTTTATGTTTATGCTCTGGTTAAAAATTATAATTGCCACATTTTACTAGTAACAATAACTTCTGTTTAGGTAAGGCTTCATACGGTTATATATTGAGATTATCGATTGTCAGCTGTTTCTATCGCTACTGTCGTAAAAGCCTCCCTCAGTCTGACCCCTCTGAATCCCCTTTACACTTAAACAACAGCTTTGTGTATTTGTTCCAAGAGTAACACTCGATGGAATACTTAGCTCTTTTAAATTATCCGAACCCATAGATGGGTTTCGTCGAAAAATGTTAGTATTTTAAAAACATGTTTCATCCAAAATGCGGCGACCATGTCAGATTGTCCAATCGTAACAGGACCGCGACGAGAACAGCATCAGAGTTCAATTTTGGTTTAGTTTTTAGTAGTGTCCCTGTCACAGATGAACAGCTATTCCAGATTCGAATAGATAAAAAGGTACATCTAGCTATAATATTAATTATAGGAAAAATATGTTGTAAAGAAATTATAAATTAATAAATATTTTCAGATCGAGTCTTGGATAGGAAGTTTAGAAATAGGAATTACTACGTGCGATCCTCAGACGCTAACTTTTCCCTCAAGTGCTACAGATCTTAGGAACGGAACATGGGTAATTTATTTATTCATTCCTATAAAATCGACATTCCACTCATACTTGACATTTCGAATAATTGTATGCTGCACTACAGTAGGGATCAATAAATAATGTACTTAGCATTCCTCTGCATTGATGTTCAGCTATACTCAATTAACAACTTAAAATATGAGATTTAGTGTTTTTCTTATACACAAAAATTGTCTAATAACAGAAATTTTACTGATAAAGGAACAAATTTTGGAAATGTCAAAGCCAGTTTAGATTTTCTAAGCAATAACAAATCAAACCAGTCAGTTAAAGAACAATGTTTACTAAAAAAAAAATTATTTATTAAAACAATAAAAGTTATTTGTTTCTTTGTAAACATTAGGCATATTTTTTTATCTATCTAAATATAATAATTTAGAAGTACAAATTTAGTAGAATTCTGAACAACAATGTTAATTTTTGTGAATGTTTTTAAGTTTATAGTAATAGTTTATTGCTTCAGAATTCATTGTGAAGTTAGTTGGATGTCAAATCTAAATATTGTGTGAGTGTATGTTTTTTTAAAAACAAAGGTACTTTTCAATAATCTTTTTTGAAGAGATTTCATAGTGTATTGTATTGTTTCTATAACAATGGTCAAACAGTTATTTTACCTTCTCTCACTCCTAGTAAGAGGAAGTATTGCGATCATGCCAGATTTTCGAAATTGATTTTTACCGGAAAAACATGTCTTAGGGTCCCCTGAATACGAAAACATGTTTTGTTTGCAAAGTGTGTGTGTTAACAGAATATCTCAAAACGAAAATTGCAGAAGATCAAACTTGTCCTAAACGGCACTAACACTGCATAAGACAAGACGATTTCGCAAAATCCATCAAACGGAAATGCGACTTTACTGAATGGTTTTTCAGCTTTTGTGATTTTCTCGAAAACAGCTCCAAAGATTTTCTTTAAACTTCGTATACTACCTACACACATAAATACCTATTCTTTTATTTATTTATCTTTTTTTTTAATTTAAGGCGCATCAACATTTTATGGACATTGGTGTCCGGAGCCTTCTCAGTGCACTGCCGGCTTACAGATAGTGTTCTTTTATTATAGACAACACTGACCATCGCCGGGCAGTGAGCTGTAGAGGCTCCTAGGAAGAGAAAATCTAAGGGCAGCATAAATGGATTCGAACCCGGGACTTCCGCGTGGAAGTCCAGTGCGCTAAATACTGAACTAATACCTTCCTTTTATCGCTTTTATATGAAACATTTTCCAGGGAAAATTTCTTTTTGGGGTTCTGGGGGACCAGAAACGTTATGCTTTTTTCTAAAGTACCACTACAGTATAATATATGGTTTTAACGTCTAATTAATATTAATATATGGGAGAGTTGGCTGCCAAGTCACCAAAATTGAAACGTGGATTCTAACCACTTACTAGACATTAGAACGTTACAAGACATGAAGTTCCTCGAATCCGACAAGTGGCGTGGTTTCTAGTTCATTAGTCGCTTACAGATAGGGTTGAATGTAATTACACTGAACGAAACTCCTAACCGCCTTGGCAATCAAGAGGTGTTAAGTCCATTTTTAATTTTTGTGACTTACACCACTTGGCAGCC
>JAAEAF010002473.1:0-161035 GCA_011037195.1 Triatoma infestans | reverse complement strand
AATTTTTTTTTTATCTCTTAAATTAAAAAAGAATGCGTGGAATTCGGAGCAAAATATATTTATCACCGCTATTCGTATATTCCCATGCATGGGGTCAAACAAAGTTGAAATAAATAGTTATTTAATTGTGGTGTATCATTAGTCGTATTTAGGGTAGTCCATTATATTCTTTCATGAGAAATCCTGTTTTCTTTATGAACAAGAAATATTCGGTTTACGTCTCAGAGCTTCTTCTAGTGACGCTAAATCCGCTTGGCCTATTCTGTGTTGCCCATTTTCAGTTACATATACTAAGGAAAGCATGCGCGTCTTCACAACGGCCATCGGACCATTAGGTCATCAAATTAGGTCTGCTTTTGCCGTACAGCAATTCTTCCAAGGTTTTTCTATGGTTCTCGTCTTGATTCATTCTTGCCAGGTGTACGGCCAGCCTGTCTATAGTTTTTTTTTCTTTAGAGTAAAAGATATATTAGTTTGTTACTAATATAATAGAACTCACAATGCCAGCTTCTTTGTACAAATTATTCAGTTCTTGATTACTTCTTAGCCTCTATGAGACTGAACATCCTTAACCGTTCCATACATTTGTGATGGATTTCCTAGGAAGGACAAAGCTTAGGAGTACGAGTTCATCAATTTTGCGTACATCAGAACTGGTCATATAAGCGTTTTGTATATTAAAGTTTTATTTGAATGTGAGAGGTGATTCCTGCTCTATAGTAGATATTTATGTATATAATGTAGCATCGGTTTATTCTTCGAAGTAACAAAGTAAGCAGGATTATTCTTCGTTCTTCCCAACACTTCTTCTAAACTCCACACAGTTGCCTCTCCACCACAAAAAATTATAACAGGTGACACCAGAAAAGTAGATCGGAAAACCGAAAGTGGAAGAGAATAAAGGGGCAGAATGTCTTCTAATTCCTCTTTATTCAGCGCGGAAGACAAAGATTTGGAAGCAGTGGACATAGAAACATTGTAGCAAATAGTGACAGATCTCCGAACGAAAGGGAAAGGCAAGAAATAGAAATAAAGCATAATTATTTGAACATTAATATGATAATACAGTGGTATTGTCGTGGGTTTTATAAAAATCTAGAAGAGCTGAAATTAATTATAAATAAATACAATCCCAAAGTTATATGTTTACAAGAGACCAACATTCGGGAAAGAGATATCAATAATAAGAGGATATCAATTGTTTCGAAGAGACTTTCTCTCAGACAATAGAGCTTGCGGAGGCGTGGCCATCTTTGTAAAAAATGATATATATTGTGAAAACCTAAATACTATTAATAGTGATTTACAAGTGTATATGTGACTACTCACTGCCCGATGAAAATAACCATACGTAATATGTATTTACCTCCTCCTGCGTAATATATATTAACCAAAATGGCAATATTAAGATATATCAGGGCTTTACCGAGGCCAAATATAGTCCTGGGAGATTTCAATGCCTATCATACTCTGTGGGGTTCCCTAAGAAAATTTATTTAAGGGCACTTTTGGGAGAGGAATGGGGCTAGATAGGTTTAGTTTACTATACAATTCTATCATTTATATAAGATTAAATAGAATTAAATATATTGCCAATATGCCGAGTTTGAAGAAAATCGGTTGACTTAAAGTGCGCTTTTACTGACCAGTTTTTTCAGCTTTCTGAGATTTCTCGAAGACGGCTTCAATAATTTTCTTAAACTTCATATAGCGATTATATATACAATGTGCTACAACTTTTATTGAAAACAGTTCTTCAGAAAAATTCATTTACGGTGGTTTTTGGATGGTATAATGGCAGGGTTATGTATTCCTCTAAATTACTATTTTAGTTTATAATACAATTCAAGTTAGAATTAAATATGTTGTCAGCTGCAAAGGACCATAGCTGTTGTGCACCTTAAAAAAAAAAAAAAACAGAAAAAAAAATATTCTGGAATATCTGCAACATCTCAGAGTTGAATAGGAAATTCTTTAGCTTTAACGAGAATTTAATTACTCGCAACAATACCGAATATCTTCAAACAAAATTTTATTCGTTAAGAAAGACAGTTTTTTTCCCCACAATAGATTTTACTGTTTTATAATTATAAGTATAACAGAAAATTACATAAGGCCTCTCTATTATATCCACCCTTCCCTAGGCTATTTTTATTTTTTCAATTTAATTTAATGAATTCTTTAAGGGAAAATTACCCCTAGAAAAATACCCTGAACTAGGAGAAAATATGTTTAAATCAATCTGTCTAATGAAGTAATTGGTCACGAACTGGAAGGGAGAGGTGGTCACGTGATCCTCATGGATAGCACTTTGTGGCAGCCAACAGTGCTTTAAGAATTGCCATGGTATAATCAAGTTCTTGTATTTAGTAAGGTGTTGTTGGGTAAGAGTAAAAGAAACATAAAAAAAAAAGAAAAAAAAAAAACGCTACCGACAGACAATTACACAGCACTTTGGATTTTTTTTACAAAAAAGCAAGAACATCTTTTTCATCCTTGTTAAGTAGGCAGATACCTCTTCATTCACGCCAATCTACCTTAATTAACTATAAATATTTTATAAATTTGTTATATTTTATTTATTACTAATTATCTATAAAATAATCATAGCTCTTTGCGTGATGATTCTCTCCTGGCTTTTTTCTAATATTATAACCTGCATAATTTTAAAATTAGGATGATACGTAAAAAATGGAGCATTTTTATGTTTTATTGTTACATGATAAGGAAAAAAACATGGTACATTTTTTCTTTCTTTATTTTATCCTAAATTTCCACCACTGCATTGCAGAGTAATAACTTATTTTAATAATAATAGACCATAATAAAAATTAATGCATTAAAATAAAATATGGAATTCAAAAATTAATCTCGTCCTTCTCGAAGAGGCTTGTACATATCTAAAGTCACTTTGAAATGCATCTTAGCTCTTCTCTTGTGTGACATTTCATAATTCTGATTCTTTTCAACTTCTTCTTCTTCATCCAGCGCTACAGACCGAGACGGTCCTTGGCCTGCTCCACTGAGTCCTATCGATGGCCAAACGGGCACTTACTCCTATCCTTCTCATATCAGCTATAATGGAGTTGTTGAGGAGAGAAATTAGGTTTGATTGAATGAACAAGATATGAAGACGTAGCTATAAGTTTACCCTCACTGCACTGGATTTTATAATGAAACTGATAGAATAAAAGGTGGGAGTAGAGATATGACACGATGCGATGTATGGTTGAATCTGATAGATAGCTCTAGATAGATTCCCACTGGCACACAGGTTCTCCCATTCTAGCCTGCTTAAATCAGAGAGTATCAGAGAGGGCCTGTATTCTCTCTGCTTGCTATTACATCAGCCCTCACGTTATCTAACCACCTAGTTTTTGGACGCCCCCTTGGCCGACTATTGCCCAGCGTGCCCTAAATACTTTCTTTACCATTTGGCCTTCTGGTATCCTGCAAACATGGCCATACAATTTCACCCTCGGCCACTTTAAAAAGGATACTATTGTAGGCTCCTCATATAGGTTATACAATTCTCTATTTTTCCTACTTCTCCAGCTACGGTTCTCCCTTGTCGGTCCAAAGATTCGCCTTAGCATTTTCCCTTCAAACCTGTCTAATCTTTCGCAGGAAACCTTGCTTAACGTCCATGTTTCACTACTATAGATAACGACAGATCTCACCAGTGTTTTGTACATCTTTGTTCCTCGGCTGACCGCGCTGTTCCTCATTATTTTACCGACAGTAAAGCACGCCCTTTTACACCCGCAACTATCCTTAGTTTCACTTCCCCTTCCTCGCCACCAACCTCACTTATCATGGAGCCTAAATATGGAAATTTGGAGACATAATGTCCCCGGTGGATGTACCAGATATTTTGTCCTGGCTACCAACATCCTTAATCTTATTCGTGTTAATTTTAAGCCCGACGCTTTTTTGCCTTTTGCTCCAATTTTGTAAAAATATCTTTCACTACAGCCAGCGACCTTCCGATAATGACCACATCATCCGTAAACGCCATGATTTGGGAAGTTTTATTAAGCATAGTGGATTCTTTTCAATATCTATTACAATACAATTATTATATTTCAAAATCTACAGAATATACGGGCTACTTGCCATAAATACATTATATTCTTCCCACTCATCGAACAGCATCAATAACACTAAGAGATAATGTATGGAGAGATAATTGATATCTTGAAACAAACTTATTCTAGAATTTCATTGGATATTAATGTCGGAGGTGAAAGGAATAAATAAAATTGACCTATCGCTGCTCAAGACGCTCCGCTACGAAAATTGAGGAGACCAAATTATATTTAACTAAATTATTTTCGAACTATTATGAAAAAACAGTGAAAAAATTTATACAAAATTATATAAGTGACATATTGTGTAAAATCTCCTTTTTATTTATCTCAGAAAATAAATTTTCACTTTATTGAGGTTTCCTCAATATGAAAAAAAAAATGGTTCCATTATGTGTGGGAAGAATTTCAAAATCATAGTAACCACAAACTTTTGATATTCCGTTTAGTTTAAATAACACCACCGCAATCTGTTTTTTTTTTGGACAAAATCCATCAACTAGAATGTGTGACTTTAAACGGAATAGGTTTTCATATTTTTTGCATTTTTCTGGAAAATAACTTCAACGATTTTCTTTCAAATTCGTATATTATTTACACACATAAATGCCTACCACTTTTATAAATAAACATCATTGAATGAGGAAGGTAAAGAGGCTGGTCTTAGGATCAATGAAGAAAAAACTGTGCTAATGACAAAAGTAATAACACTGGTGTCATTTTCTTAGAAGGCAAGAGACTCAGGTGGGTCGAAACCACTGTGTATCTTGGGCAGCTCCTTTCATTTCACAATGACACCTTAAAAGAAGTAAACCGTCGTATTAGTGTAGCTTGGAAGAAATACTGGGCTCTCAAATTTGTTTTTAAAAGTGCCATGACAACAGAATTGAAGTCCCGACTTTTTGATTCCTGTATTCTTCCATGGTGTCACTGGTGTGGGCCACATCGAAGAAAATTCAAAACAGGCTTAAGGCGACTCAGTGCTCAATGGAAAGAAGTATGCTTAATATTACAAGTAAAGATAGAATTAAAAATGAACTGATGTGGTGGTTGGTTCCGCAGAGCTGCAATGTATCAGAGACATTTTCCGTCGTAGCCTGCTTCATTTTGTGGTCATCGACCGATTTCGGGCGTTCGCCCATCTTCAGGATGGGTTTTACAGACAGTGTGACAACACAGACTTGCACAGAGCAAATTTAGTTTACACACTCTGAGTAAACTCGAATTTGTGTTCGATGACCACAAAATGAAGCAGGCTACCATGGAAAATGTCTCTGATAAAAATGAACTTATAAGGGAAAAACCTCCAGTGTCTGATGTGGTGGAAGCGGCGTTGAAGATAAAGTGGAAATGGGCTGAGCATGTGGCAAGGATGAAGGAAGATAGAAGGGCGAAGAGAGTAACTGAATGCATTCCTTTGGATAGCACTCGGAGAAAAAAAGATAGACCGCTCTCGAGATGGAAGGATACACTAACGGGACTCTGTGGAACATTGTGGCAAAGAAGTGCTCAAAAGTGTTGGCACAAGAAGGGATGGCAAAATCTAGGAGAGGCCTTTGCCCTCAGATGAGCCTAGTTACCAGATTTTCAATTTCTATGGAAACTAAATTATTACAAGGAAAGAATTACAAGAAGAAGTAACATTTTATTTTATTAATTTTCAAGTAAATTTTCTTTGTACATTTTTTTTATATATTATTTGTATTTTTTTCTGGGAACAATAAGGGCTATTAATATTATTATAGTTCTTGAAAACCACTACAAACATTTTATTAAAAATGGGAATGCTACCTGCGCACATCCGTAACAAAATCACTTTTGTTTTGTAACATTTTTTTTTACATAATAATTGATTTCAGTTAGATTTCAATTATATCCTCAAATACCAGTATCATAAGTGCTACCAACTACCTCTAATGATTTCTTTTTATGCAAATCAGTAAAATTTCAAGATTAAAGAATTTTTTATTTTTTATAATAAGATTGAAATATTAGGGGACCTCATTCACTTTTAATAATTTATTAATTTCATGTTTGAACTGATTTTGAAATATTTTATTTCTAAACCAGTTTTTCTTTTTTTAAATAAAAGAATGTTTGTAAAAATAAAAAAATTAATAAAAGAATTTTATTTTTTTAAAATTAAAATATGAATCTATTTTTATTTAAGTGAATACAATTATAAATGAATTAAGTTGTTGGTAGCTTTGATTGCGTAGTTTGTAGCAGAGGTGTGTCTGACGTGTTCCCAGATGGTCGGCGTCAAGCCGAATGGCAGTTCCCCCCATACAACAACAAGCTTCCTTTAATATATTCCATGTTTACATGCCAGCAGGTCACGCACCCTACCTCAGACTACACTAATGACTCAATCGCCGCAATACTCGCCCTCACCACGCACCACGTCTATGAATTATTGTTATTATTATTATTATCATTATTTTTTTTAATTTGTTTCGACAATAATATATTTGAAAAAATATCCCGTTGAATTGGTTTTCATGGAATTTGAAGTTATTACCAGTGATAACTAACATGGTATAAAATGTTAGTTTTTTGAAGTGGGAAATCTTTTAGGTGAGTATCTAGGCAATAACTGGAGGAGTTGATAGAACGGAATCCCAGAAATTGGGACACTTCTACATGTCACAGCTTCTGATTTCGCTGAACTACTGAAGTAAAAAAAATATAGGTGATTTTAAAAAGAAAAAATAAAGTAACCATATTTCAAAAAATTTCTTAAAATTAATATTTGTTTTCTTTGCGGTGAGTTCTCACGCGTTGGTGAGTGATTAGCGCACTCGCCTTTGGTGTGAGAATTTAGGGTTGGATTCCTATGAGGGCAAAGTCGATGTTGACCCAACATCTTGAGAAAAAGTGGGTGGCTGCAGTTGGTAGCGCACCTAGAAAGTCTAGAAAACTAGATAACAAAGGCCGATACTAAAAACGGCGAGGGAACTACGGCTTGCTTACTACACGCCCTCCGATACAAATCGCCGCCTGGGTTGTTGCTCCATATATTTTTCCTCTCACGTTGCCTTGGAGAATAATAGTCTGCCCCTGCTGCTCGAAAACAGTGCCGCGTACAGAGGTTTTAGGCGTTTTGCGGAAGAAGCATTTAAAAGGAGAATGGAATGGGTCAATAGGTTAGATAGTCTACAAGTTGGAATGGTAGTAATTTATTGCGTGAATGTTGCATGAAAGCGGGTTTTAGGCTAGTGGTGTAGTTATGACCCTTAGTTTTAGGCTAGTTTGTAAGATTAGATGTATGGGTTTCTCATACCCCCCAGGAATATTGAGTACTGAGGGGCGTAAGAGTGTGTATGGTTGAATGAATGGACGAGCTGGAGTGGAAGGGTTTAAATAAATTTTAACTGTATTGGATGAATGGAAGATAGGTTGGATAGGGTTAGGTTAGGTTTCTTGTCCCCCCCAGGAATATCGAGTACTGGAGGGACCTATAGGTTAGGATTGCTTAGTTAAGTTCATTTCCATTGTTTCAGGGCGTCACGCTCTGCGTTAGGGCATCATTTAGGTTAGGGGCTTCTATACGGGGGGTATGCGTGAGAGCCCAGGGACACGCCACCCAGTGTGCCTTACAAATTATATATATATATATATATATTCTTTAAGGAAAAACTGATTTTTTTTCTGAAAATAGAATTAATAATTTATATATTAGCTAAACATTTCCGCACTTATCAGGGAATATCTGTCTTATCAACAAATCTATAAAGTTGTTAAAGTAACTAAAAAGCTATTTGCCTAAAAGCGGAGGTAAAGAGCATTTTTTCATAAATCAAGCTCAAATTTCTCATTTCGTGCTCAAATTTGCAAATGAAATTTTAGAAGAACGATAGATATCATAGGCATAATAAAGAAGGATTGAAACATCTATCTCCCTCATTATGCAGACTGAAAGCCCTCCTAGATAAAAAAAAAAAAAAAAAAAAAACTCTGGGCAATCAGGACGAAGAAAGGGAAACAAGAATTGGGTTTAAAATTTCTCCCTCCAGAAGATATATTCATAAGCATTGATAAGTTGAGCGAAAAATCGTTTCAAATTACTCAAAAACCGTCAGATCTCTGAAGAAATGCGAATTAGATATAAGAAGTGTTACTCTAAATTTTCTTTAGATAAACAGATCAATTTAGTGAACAATTAAGAGCCCCGGCTGAGCTACAGTGGAGACGGGCTGGGTTGAGTGGGTTTTCCAAGTGGAAAAATAAATAAATAAATACATAAACCTTTGTTAAAATAAAATAATAAGGAAAAACAATTATATAACAAAAAAAAAAAAGAAATAAATCAAATTAAAATAAATAAAAATGCGGAATAGAAACTGGGCGTCACGCTGTTGAAAATTAAATTGATAACTAAAGAAAGAAATGAAATTGGAAATCCCTTACGGCAATAGCGAACCGTAGTAGTGTATCAATAATTAATAATCAGTTGTGCTGCTAGCTCTGGTCACAAATAATACACCAAAGAACATTTCATACATCAAGGAAAACTCCAGTCTAAATTTTTACAAAAATAATATATATCCCTATTCCAGGCCCTGGAACATATACAGTAGTGATAAGATAAACAAAATAATTTTATTAATAAGGAGATAATTACAAAAAAAAAAATGAATTAAAACTAAGTAAAAAGTATGCTTAGTATTTCCTGAAATTAAACGAAATAAACTAAAAACTATCCTTAAAATAAAATAAAAGGCTTCCAGTCTCTTTTTTTTTAAAAAAAAAGAACGAAACTATACAGTATGTATTGTGGAAAATACCTTTTCTATTTCTTTTCAAATTTAGGTAGCCGCCGGCTTATTTGTACTATTGTTCGTATATGGCTAGTTATATATATATTTTATTAGGAGTACTTGCTGTGACCTGGTTTATTTTTCCTCTGAGTATCCAAATTCACCTTCTTCTCTGTGGTATCGGGGACGACTTCTTCCTCTAGACGAACCGTCAGACGGGCGGCAGCACTGAGGAGAGCAAGTGGGTGCTCCAAAAATCCAGCAATGCCGTTAAAAAAAAAAAAAAAAAAATCAAAACACAGCACTCACAGAGAGCTCTTCTTTCGGCCAAGCGGCGGCTGCGAACTAACTGTACTCTTGCGTGTACAGACGCAAGCACGTAGCTTATCATACAGTAATGTTGATAGTAAGTCTGGAGTCTCCCTATATAAACTTCTAATTTGGCCCAAGATACAGCACAACCGTTTTCTACTTATTATAAATTTAAAATAAAATATAATTTTTTTTTTTTAATTTATTTAATTTTAATGTAACCGACATTTACGGCGGTTACAGAAGTTCTTAATTGCATTGATTTGATGGTAACTTATCGTCAATTTTATTAGCACCAGTTAGTTAATATAAGCACAATTGAATGGAATTTACTTTTAAGTGGATATTAATAAAGTTATTGTTAGGAAGTATTGTTCACATTACGTGCTATAACCTCATGAAGGTGGGACCTGACTGGGGCACCTAGTAATTAAAACTTACAATTATATACATACAAGTGTGACCACCTACAACATCTCGCCACTTAACAGCAAGCACCTCGCCATCGCATATTAACTTAATGCCAAGCTATACTACTGCTAGACACATATCGTGAGAATAACTGCCAACCTAAACTGTATAAATTGAATAATATCACGAATAATCAATTATTCATATGATTATATGTTGTGCTGTGGGTCGCTATATCATAAAAATGAATCCATTTCAATAAATAATAATAAATTATGTAGATTACAGATTGCGTTTTTGACCAGTAATTTGCAGTTTAAACGGGCGGTTGTAAAGAAAATTTATTTTTTCAGATTTTTCTTATTTATATTTGTTAATATATATAATGGTAAATAAAGTCACATTGTATATATAATATATATGTAAGACATGAAATGCACGCAAATATTTAATTATGATATTTGGCCCATTTCTACCTGAAAAAATTGAAAAATAGAATGTTAAGTTATCTGATACTACTAGGAAGATAGTATCTGATTATGTTGCTATTGAAAATGCATAAGTTACTAATCCTTCACAGCATTTCCCCAGTGATCTCATGGTTTTGAGTAAGAATATGTTGTTCTCCCAGCTTATCAAAGCCCAGCTTATCAATATATCTTCTTCTGGAGTCCTTCTTCTGGAGTCAGGAGAAAATTTTAAGCACAATTATTTTCTTCCTCTTTGGCTCTGATAGCCCGGAGTTTTGTTTAGATTTAGGAGGTCTTGCTTTCTGCATAATAAGGGAGATAGTTGTTTCCATCCTTGTTTATGCCGTTCGATAAGTGTTCTACTTAATTTGATCTCACTATCATAATCTCAAAGAAAAATTACGACATTCTCCGCGTGTACTGGCTCTGCCAATACATTGATCGTTAACCCTAAAAAAATCTAAAGTTCCATGCTTTCAGAGATAACATAGGCGTAAAAAATTAAAATCTCGGTAATAGCAGAAATTAAAACCTGGAATGTTCTAAGAATTATGTGTACTTCGGAGTGCCCTTCTCTGCTAGCTATGAAATTTAAAGCTTCAGAATATTTTATTAAGCTGATCTAAAATTAATGACATTTTAATTAAAACCAAAATTGACTCTTATTGAACGACAAAAATGAGCTTATTTAATTCCATAGCATCGTCTGCATTGCTCTGTAGGGTGTCGATATTTGAGTGATAAATTATTTCGAAAATCTTTTGCGGTAGTACAGATTATAAATAACTGAATCTATGGCCGCGTAATAACTTAAATAATGTAGTTAGACTGGGTACAAACGGGTATGTAATGACATGGAAAGTCATACCAATGTCAAAGTGGTTCCAGCCAGCTGCTATCTTAACAAAGGATGGCAGTAATAAAAGAACAATTTATAACCAGCGACCTAGCAGGCTGCCGGCTTGAAGACAATGCCGCGGCCAAACAAACAACAAAGCCTTTCCAATACTTTACATCAAAGCAAGCACCGATAAGGTTGGCCACTGACCTAAAGAAGGTCGCACACTAGGACAGATGTCTTGGTGTGAGTGTGGCCAACACCGATATATAAACTCTTATCATATACAACGAGAGGATATCTTATACGACGGTACGAGCACTCCATATACACGAGCAGCAGTTTACGCGACTATACACAGTTTCTTTTAAACTTATTATCTTTTACTAGTGCATCTTAGTTCGTTTATTTTATCATTCTAATTTATTAGTTATTTATCTTCTATTTAATTCTAAGTATTTTGTTGTTATTAGTTACCATTTATTACGTTAAAATTATTGTTAAAATACAGTTTATTTTTATAAAATCCGTATTAATAATTCGAGCACTAACTTTCCAAATCTCTCAACTAACTTCCGCCCTCTTCAAGACATCTACTACATCAGGAATCACATCAAACGATTCCATTACAGGTATCATCTTAAGTTAAACATACTTTCCAGATTGTTATATTTTTTTGGATTAAATTGCTTGAAACGCCTTACATCCGTTCTACCTCGAATTTGCCTTGAATGCTTACTTCAAACTGGTGAAGATTTCGATTAGAGTAATGCTATTCAAACAATTCTATCTTCCATTGGAGAATCTGATCTTTGGTCTCCCACCGGAGTCGTGCATTTATTATTAGAGATAAAGAAAATTTTATTGAGAAATTAAAGAATCATTTATTTTGCTACCGCTTTTGTAGACTTATTTTTACGCCATTGTCTAATGTACCACAAACATATCTTAAATTCAACATTAGCATCATAAAGATAGATTGATCGGCTAAGTACGAATTTTACGAAATTTAAAAAGGGGCTAAATTCATTTTTAGCTCTCAGAATCTCTGCAGACACTGTAATCAATTTGAGCCCGACATATTTCTTTTTAAGCTGCTTAGTTTTGTCATCCTCCAGAATTCACTGACTTAGATCTTTACTTTTCTTCAAATTCTTCTACTGAAATCAATAAGTTGGAAACTTAATCAGAATATTGAAAAATTATTTGCATATCATAATTAACTCATGCAAGTTAAAACCTTTTTTTATAAATGAGTAAGAGCAATAATTATTTATTATATTATTGTAATAGTTAATTATTCAATTAGTTTACTTAATAATTGTTCTTGTAAAAAACTTTTGTTCAGAGATAAAATATTACATTTTTTTCTACAAAGTTAAAAAAACTACTAAATAAAAACAAGTCCAAAATTAAACACGAATGACGTTTATTCTTAATGGGCTTCGTTCTTTATTAGATATTGGGTTAATGCTCACAGGTAGTATGCTACATTTTTCCTAGTTTAGAATTTATAAAAAAGCGTGGGTGCGTCATATCCGAAGGTCTGAGAGCTATGTATTGATTAGAGATATAATCCGGACATGTCCTCTTTTCGAGGTCAAAAAAATTGATCGGGCGGATTTTATAAAAAATTATAAAATGTAAGTGCCTCCAAGGAAGAAAAAAATGCAGCAGCTGAAACACGGAAGTCTTGACACGCTGTATACCAAATCATGAAAATGTATTAGCACTGCTGCAGGCACAGCTGGAGTGGCGCTAATATCGATTAATCGATCTTTGCCTTATTAAATATATTTTTTTTTTCGGTAAAAGTAATATGAAGTTATCTGCTGCTTTTTAGTCAGAATTTGGAAGTTCTTTTTAGTCATTTGCTTCTGTACTGCTGGGCTTACAGGTTGATGTTACGTTCTTTTAGATAGTGGTTTTGACATTAGATTAAGTTTTTATTAAAGTGATTTATGATATAGATCTAAATTTAAGATGCCGAAAAGAAAGTCGTCTGTGTTTAATGAAATGCTTATGGAAAAGTTCAAATCGTGTAACAAAGGAAAGAAACAAAAACTATGCAGAATGTTTGGTTTGCCGTAGGGCAGTGGTCGGCAAAACGCGGCTCGCGAGCCGCATGCGGCTCTTTGACTCCTTGACTGCGGCTCTTTCACGAAATGTTTATTGCAGGCTCGGAATATTATTTATTAACTTGCCTTGTAAGAGACGAGTAAACATTTTTGAAACGCAAGCCTACAGAAAAGAGGCACATTTTTAGAAACCAACAATAGCACGGATAGTCGCTCGCAATCATGTGTATCATTATCTCCGTCGAATTGCTCCGCACCGAAATGTATTTCTTTTAGCACTATTTGTACTTATTATAGTAATTTCATTCTAAAACAAATTGTCGCTTTTTGCCGAATATTTTGAAAGAGAAACACTGATTCAATTTCCATGCCTATTGAAATATCGGCGAGGAAATAAGTCATTGACATTTGCTATTTCAGAACAACACTGTTAAATATGAAGGAAGCTTTTCTCGGCAGGTTCAAAGACTTTAGAAACAGTAAAGCGACGTTAGCCTTTGTTAAAAAATCTTTGAATGCCACGGTAATAGAAATAAATTTTTCGCCCTTTAATATTGATATTGGCCGCTTTGAAATGCAGTACCTGGATTTAAGAAATAAAGAATTGTGGAGCTCAAAATTCGAGCGTCTTTGTGCCGATTTAGAGCTATTGGAGAAAAATAAATGTGAATTAAGTTTACAACACAACGGTCTGCTTTGAAAGATCGGGAAAGGGAAGATATGTTGATTTTTAACACCTGGAATAGTATTCCTGACTCATATGATCAATTGAAGAAACTAGTCTAGTGTAGAAACTCGGGGCCTCCAGAAAGAGGTTCAGCACTTTAGACCTCACCTGGGCCCATTGTGCACCCCGTAAAGATGCCTCTCATCAGCCCTGTATCATTAAGAAACGCTGAGGTAAGTGAATGTCTGATCTCACCTTCTACTCCAGAATGTAGGCGCCACATTTCAGAAATCGTCTGCTAGCGTAGTACACGCACTCTCCAAGAAGGTAAAACGGTGTCTCCTGGAATAGTATTCCTGACTCATATGATCAATTGAAGAATCTAGTCTAGAAAAACTCGGGGCCTCCAAAAAAGAGGTTTGCTGTTCTTTCCTTATTTGGGTCTACATATTTATGCGAACAATCATTTTCAAGCATGAACTTTATCAAGGGTAAATTAAGAAATTGGCTTATCGATGAGAACTTGGAATCGTGCCTAAAATTAAAAACAACAACATACAAACCTGACTTACCCTTATTTTCCAAGGAAATGCAAGGCCATTGTTCACATAGTGGAGTATTTGTAGTTTTTTTTAAGGATAACTTTTATATTATTTAACTTGTTATATTTTTAAATAAATATTATCTTTATATAAGTATGATACAAGTTTTATTTAATGTACCGTTAGTTAAACTAAGACATATTTAGCAAAGGCAAGCTCGAGAGTATACTTTTAATCCTAATTATTTCCATAAAAATGTCTTTGCTAAAGCAAAGCTTAAGTTTAAAAAAATGGCTCTTTGAATCAACTTCAATTTTGTATTGTTTATATTTGGCTCTTTTGGATGACGAGTTTGGTTTGCCGACCACTGCCCTAGTGGAACATAGGTATATATATCAGTTGTTAATAAAGTGTATGTAGTAATAATATATTTTAAACGGGTGTTTCATATTTAAAAACATGTATAAAATATATTACTTTTAATATATTACTTTTATCGATAGGAAATGCCCCCCCCCCCTTTTTTTTTAAAAGAAATATCCTCTTTTTTTAATCTGTATCTATGGTAACCCTATTTATGGAGATGATTTGATCTGTTACAATGAAGTTACGTGAAGCATAGTTTTTTGTACTACGAATGCTAACAATTAATATAATCACCGTCTTGTTTAATATCGTTGATTGTCATTTTTACCAGTTCATGCTGTCTACACGCTCCTGCTATTCCTATAACTAGGACACCCTAATTAAAAAAAGATGCTGTATAATAATTAATAAGATTGAAATAATATTTAAATAGATGAAGAAAATAGCACAATACCTTCCACATTAAGAAGTTTTTATCATTAGCATCAATAATAAATTTGTTAACATATTCGACTATAACCTTCCGAATATACATGCGCACTTTAAATTTTTACAAATTGCTTATATCTAAATTTTCATATAAATTTATTATCTGTTTTAACATAGAGTATACAGACTCAATTGTAATCAGTTTATCCATAAAAATTTTAAGCGTCTAATGCGAGTAATATTTCATGTTCTGAACTTTAGGCCAGAGTATCCTGACTTACTAAATGTCAAAAATCTTACCCATAGGATTGGGTAAAGAAAATCACTCCATCACTGGCTAAGAACTTTATTAACTCATCGACATTCTGCCCGATTGTTTATCATTCCGATAAAGTGGCCGTTACAACGCTTTTTATATTGTCCGCATCTGAATGCAGGTGTTGGTTTTTTTGGGTTATTGATATAATATGAGGATTTAATTTTTAAAGCTTTAGAGGCGAATTGCATCAGGTGGAGGATTGTTAAAGAATGCCGCGAACAGTTAGTATCTCTGGCAATAGCCTTCGGTTGGGTTGGGTGCCCGGGGCACAAAGGCATTCAATGTAACGAAGAGGCCGACAGACTGGCGGAGGAGGGCATCTTACGAACGCCCATTGGTCCGGAGCCTTTATGCAGCATCTCATACAGAACTGCCTGTGGGACTCACATTAGATTCGAAAAATATTGCGGGGCTGAGCACTCTAATACTCGTACAAACTATCTCCTTGGCAGAACAAAAGTGGAGCTAAGGAGAATTATTGCCATAGTTACAGGGCATTGTCGTTTAAGAAAATATCTGCATAATATGGGTCTCTCTGCGGACCCACTTTGCAGGAAATGCGATCAAAAGGATAAGATACTGTTTCACTTTTTTGGGGAGTGCGTACACTATGCTCGCAGACGATTCCTGAAATCTGGCGTCCACAATTTGGCGAGATCAGACATTTCACTTACCTCAGCGTTTTTTAATGATACAGGGCTGATGTGAGGCACGTTTACGGGGTGCACAATGGGCCCAGGTGAGATCTAAAGTGCTGAACCTCCTTTTGGAGGCCCTGAGTTTCTAGACTAGATTAGATTAGAATTGTTAATGCTCAATTATTTTCAGAGAAACTAAGCAAAAAAATGGTCAAAATACTTTCTGATTTTTATTGATGGGAAAGCTTAACGGGAAAGGTGGAAATTGCCTTTTATGACTCACAAAACAAGATTGGAAAAATGTACAGGATTTTTAATAATAGCTTCAGTTTACATGTGATCACATGGCTGTTTTAGAATCTCTTAAGTATCTTGAAATGTTAAAAATTATGAATGCCATTATCCTCTCAAACATCCTCTCGAAATTAAGTAACCTTAATTAAGAAAAAAAAACTAATTGTATATTACTAAAAATCTACGATCTATGGAGGAATATGATAAGGAATGGAGCAGATTTAAATTTTTTATGGATTAGAGCAGCGGTTCTCAAACTGTGGGGCGCCCCTTCCTCCTCTAGGGGAGGCGTTAATAATTGAACAAAACAATCCGATGTATTTTTTATTCATATTAATTAACTAAAATGAAAGAATTCAAATAAAACATGTCTAGGACATAGACCTAGTGATTAATAAGTGCTTTGTTTTCTTACACACAGCCTGTCCAGATTAGATTTTATATTCGAGATAGTCACTATGAGCTCCCTTTCTATTTGAAGTTTGTAAATTTTCATTTTAAAGCAGCTACAGCTAAATACCAATTTTACATTAGTAAATTGATTGATTTGAATTCCGCTGTATTGGGTTACTTGTATCTCTGTTTTTACCCTTAAATTATACAGGGGACGCAAAATTGTTCAAGGTAAAAAAGAGGGGGGAATACAAAAGATTGAGAACCGTTGGATTAAAGTACATATAGCAATAGGAAGTAATGTGTCGTTAGAAAGTCTGGCGATAAGAAGGACAGAGGATGGGGAACTCAATATTCCACTACCATCCGCTGACGTACTGCCAATTATTAATTCCGAAATCCTAACAAGATAGCAGAAAATAAGTGAAAGTAAGCGTATTGTATATAAAATAATGAAACCTAATGCCACTAAAAAAAACCGTGGTATTCTCATTTGACGATAGAGAAAAATTTATGCAGAGTGGTGATAGCGCCTAAATCCTGGTAAATGTGAAAAATATCTGTTTAAGATAAAATTTTGAACATAACGCCCCCTTATATGATAATTAAAGACACTGTGCTTGTATAAAATGAACTTCTGAACGAATGTGTGAATTATCTATACCCATCATTAACAATCTTTTCAATTACAATGGTTTGTTAATGTCAAAGACGCCTGAAATGTACTAAATTAATTAAAATATACTAATTTACAAGAAATTAAAATAAGGATTTGGTTTTATTATGGACTTAACACATACATACCTACGGTACTTAATTCAGTAAAATCAAAATATTCCATATGGCTTCATCTACTAATGGGGATAAACTATCCTCTGTATGAAGGCTTACCCACAATAGGTGCTTAAATTAAAAGAAATAATACAAAGCCCCTACTGGCTCAAATTGCACATTAAAAGATGGTGTTTATAATTCAGAATAAATGCACTAGATTGCAGCAATAGTCAAGATAACAAATTCTAAATGCCAGCGCATTCTATAACTGTTGTTTGCTATTATCTGAAATTGTTAGTACAACCTTTATTCGCTAGGTAGCAACCACATACAGATTTCAATAATTCCTTTTGGGAACTTTATTAATTTTTTTTATTTTTATTTTTAATTTGCCCAAATATTACAAAACTATTTAGTGAAGTAATTAGATAATATAAAATAGTAATACACAAAATAGGCCGCAATAAATTTTATATATATTGGGAATTAAAAGTTTTTATATTCAAATTTTCATATATAAATATGAAATACTATAAATATTTGTAAGATTCAGTTGCGGTTGGTCCATATGTGCACATTCCCATTTGAACCTAACTTGAAAAATCCTTACTATAGTTAAAATTCTTATTATGAACTATTTGTGCTAAGTTCATATGTGAAAACTTCTAGCTGGTTAAGATGAATTCTTGTTTTTCAATTCTGACACCGGAGACGCTACTTGTACTCTAATCGCACATGAACTGTACAGTGCACTGACAATGCACAGTAGAGTGAAGGGTCGGTGAATTACGGAGACGCAAATAGTTGCGGGGTGTAATAAATTGGAAGGAAAGAATTAGCCCATACATTTCTCCAGAGGTGCAGAATCTACTCTGTGGAGTGCTTTAGCGGGGTCTAGTCAAATTTTTTCTGGGCCTTTTTCTTCATAGAAAACGGATTCAATTCCGCAAAGCATGAAACATTTTTCTTACAAAACTTTTATTACCATAAATATAATATATTACATTTTTTATTACTTTCTCTTACTCTAAGTAATCGTGCCAAATTTCTTTGATCCTAGTATTCAATAATTCAACGCATCCACTTAAGCCTAATCATAATACTAGTTTGTAATAAAGAAATAATATAGATTGCATTTGAAAACAAAAAAAAAATCTGGTTTGAATCACTCACACAACTTTCTCTTACTCCAGTTATCAAAATTGAAATTCACAAGTTTTATGGTTAGAGTACCACATTTAATGAAACTCGTCAGAAACTGAAAAACGGAACTGAAGTTCGTTGAAAACTGAAAAACGTTGTTTAGTAAAAGCGCACTTCCGATCTTAGGAATTTCAACCACACATTTATTTCTAATTTATATTATTTCGATGACAGAATTGTATAGTTAACTGAAACAGCGCTTTAGAGGAAAACCTAACCCCAACCCTCCCTCAAAAGTTCTCTTAAATGAATTTTCCCGAAGAAATGTTTCAAATAAAAGTTGTGGCTCTTTAAATGTGTACTTGATATATTAAGTTTCAAGAAAATCGTCGAAGCCATTCTTGAGAAAATCACAAAAAAGTAAAAAAAAAAAACACCTAGTAAAGTGGTACTTCGGGTTGAGGAGTTTTGACAGATGACCTACTTGGTCGGATCCCATGGTGATATTTTTTTTTTCTCCTTCAATAATTTATTTGCAACTGTACAATATATACAATAAGCAAATGTGATAAATGATTACAAGACATGATTTACATGGGAATAAAATACCCAGTGGTATTACTTCAAGGCTGTGGAGTTAATTTAAAAGGTCACGGGGCCACTGACGCTTCAGGCGTCGAGAAGGATTATCAGGTAAGGTTTGACTAGCAAGTCGCTGAACCAAAGGATTATGATGATGGGACAGGGAGTCATGGAATCTTTGATAGCGGGATTTAATTAGGTCGGACACATATGGAATGGATAGGTCATTATGTAAGGTTTTATTGGAGACATAATAAGGAGCATTGGTGATTTTTCGTAGGATTTTGGATTGTAAGGATTGGATACGGTAAACGTTGGAATGCTTAGTGGATCCCCATACCTCTAGTCCGTAAGTCCATATTGGTCGTAGTAAAGTTTTGTATAGTGTGAGCTTATTTTTTAAAGTAAGTTTGGATCGTTTGTCTAAGAGTCTTGAAAGGATAAGAAATCGTCTATTGGTTTCAGTCCTTTTCAGTCTGGTATGGTTAGTCTTTTGTCTATATATAACCCAAGATAGCGTACTCTATCAGCAGTAGGTAGGAAGGTGTTATTTAATTTAACACCAGGACAGAGGGAGTGTGAATACATTTCTTTTCATTAACTTTTATCTTCCATTTTTTGCACCACTCTTCTATTAAGGAAAGATGATCTTGAAGATGACTGGAGGCAATAGTAGGTTCGGTATGGGAGGAAAGAATAGCAGTATCATCAGCGAAGGTTGATGTTACTGTATTAGGGTGTAGGGGAAGGTCAGCCGTGTATATTGTGTATAAAATTGGACCTAGGATACTACCTTGCGGTACTCCAGCTTTCACAGGGAAATAGGGAGAAAAGGAAGAACCCTGAGAGACTTGGCAAAACCGATCGCTCAGGTATGATTTAAGAATAAGGAAATAGGTATATGGTAGGATGCTTTTGAGTTTCCACAGCAGTCCAGGGTGCCAAACCTTGTCGAAAGCCTGAGAGATATCAAGGAAGGCCCCTGTACAGTACTGTTTCTTCTCAAAGGAGGATGCTGCGGCGTCTACAACACGATGAACTTGTTGTATAGTGGAGTGCATTTGCCTGAAACCAAACTGATGGTCGGGAAGGGTTTTTGAAGATTCTAGGATAGGAATTATGCGTTTAAGTAAGAGCTTTTCTAGGATTTTGGACATTACTGGAAGTAGACATATTGGCCGGTAGGAGCGGGGATCATGCAATGGTTTTCTGGGTTTGGGGATCATCTTTATAATAGAGAATTTCCACAATGTAGGAAAATAAGTAGTTCTTAGAACGGAATTATATATGTAAGTTAAAAATAGTAGAGCACGTCTTGACAGTTGTCTGAGTATATTAGTAGTTATTAAGTCAAATCCAGGGGTTTTACGGGAAGATAGACTTTTAACAATATATTTTACATCGGAAGGACTAAATGCTTTAGGCGGAAGGGAAAGTTGTAAGGGATAATCAAGTTCCTGTAATACTTTGGTGTCATGTTGATATCTATACGGAATATCAAGTTTGAACTTGCTGTTCACACACATACACACACACACACACACAGACCATTTTCTAAAAACTATTTTTTTTGGACTCAGGGGACCTCAAAACGGATATTCCGGTGAATACTTGATATCGAAAATTTGACACGATTACAATCCTTTCTCTTACTAGGAATAGGAATTTCATTCTGACCTTTGGATTTGGGGGAGAAAAATCAAAGAACGTCAACTTCAATATTTTATATCATATTCATCAATATATAAATATAGCATATTTATTTTTCTATAAATAATAAGCTCCAGTTAAGTTGATTGGGTAGGCGGAACTGAGAGCTTAATATTATATTCGACATTTTTCTACAGTGGCTAGTGAAGAGGCCAACAGTCACCCGTATGGTCGCGCGCCCATATTCTGTTGTAAACCATGGCGAATATCTATTAATAAACTTTTATCGCCTTCCTTTCTGGCGATTTATTGTGCACCCATTCTTGTCTGATGGCCGCACTCATCACGCATCTTGCAATGGCACAGATTAGGGTAACTATGGAGCCCTTTTGGGCAAGGCGATCTGCCGCCTGGTTGCCCTTATAACCTGAATGCCTGAGTACCCAAACTAGAAAAATCTTCTTTTTGGCTACTGATTTCGACTTTATAGTTATGTACCCCACATCTTTTTATATCAGTGGCACAGATAATTAAAGGCAATTTGCCCTCTACCAGAAATACTGTGGCTAGTTTATCTACTCTTATCGTGATATCACACCCCAGATTAGTCTCGTACACACCCTATCTTCCATCCTGGACCCGTCCATACTTCTATTTACGAAAACACTTGCACATAGCACGTCTGTTTAATTGTATATCATTCCTTCGGTTTTACTGTTCATAATTCACCGCAATTATTGCATCTAGTAAATTCAACTCTACACATTCCTTCTTAACTTATAACTCTTTCACAAGCATCTTAGCTGATATTTTAGCTAAGACCAGTCCTCTCCAGCATCTGTGCTTGTTCTCAACTAATTACAGGTGAGTCACTTGAATACTATTATTATTATTATTATTATTATTTTAATTGAATTTTTATTCAGTGTATCCTGCCGCGTCTGTCATAAATTTCATTTAAAATTTCAAGTGTTTTTGAGTTCATGACTCATACAGACATACTAATTAATTTGATATATAATTAAATAGATATAATGGACTGTCGTATTAACATTTTTTTAAAAAAAAAGAAAATATTTATTTGAATAAAACATTATTGTTATTATTCTGTTCATATTTTAATAAATCAAATAATTTACATATAATTACTTACTTTTACTTTATATTTCTTTTTTATTCATTAATTACAACATTTTTAAAAACATAAACTAAATAAATTAAATCAACATAAAGAACAAAATGTAAGATATCATCAAATTTTGCTGACAATTTGTAAATAATAATAATTACTTAAATTTTTATAGCTGATAAATTCAATCACAGTTTTAATAATTTAATATAATATATACAATCAAAATGTATGGAGTAATATTTTATAATAGGTGCTATTTATTTGACAAATTAAGAATTAGGGACTTTTTACACACTCCAGTTGAGAGTTTGACCATTCATGCGCAGCGAGTTGTAAAAAATACCTGGGCTTATGACTTAAATATTAAATTTTTTTCTGCAGTCGTATCAGTAATTATTTAGAAGATAAATACATAGTTTAGACATGAAAGTATACATTTGGAATTTTAGGCTAGGTTATTGAATATTGCATTTTAAAGTTTAAAAAATGGAATGATTAAGAAAATTATTAAATTAAACATTATTAAAATATTTCAGTTTGTCTAATAAATTATTTATTTATTAGACAATTACTTCCATAGTAACGATACCTTATTGTTACAGTATTAGTACATTAAGTTATGATAGATTCAATTAAGTGCTGATTCTGTTCTTGTATTGTTTCCTTGAGTTGAATCTGTTTGTTCCACATAACCTCCACCATGGTGAAATCTTTTCCATCTTGTTTCAATCTTAATAAATCTTCCATCTTCATTTGCTAGTAAAGTTCGTAGAAAACAGGGACCAATGAAAGTTTCGGTATTTTTATGATCAATCGGTTGTTACTACCCATGCATCGACTGTTTTTATAATAAATTAATCAAAGAAAATATATATTTTGGAAGTTTCAAATTTTACAGTTTTATTTATAAATTATGTTTAGGAAGTTTCAATAAATTTATTGCTTGAATTGTGGAATATAAATATTGAAGTTTTTATTTCTCATCATCGTCTGTTGTGTCTTTCCAGTCAACAGGAGCTCCTTGATGGACAGGATGCAACGGACCGCATGCCGGAATTCTTGGTTCTGTTGGAATACAATTTTTCGCCACAAGTGTCGCTGTTACCTGGAGGAAAAATTCATGATATTATATCTACAAAAATTGATTATTTCCAAAAAAAAAGTTATTTTAAGTAAACCCATATTTCAATATATAGTTGGAATATAATTTAAAATTATAAGGGCTTATGTTAGTTTGAACTTTGAAGTTAATTTGTATTTTGGTTTACGTATATACATATTTGTGGAAAGATTAATCAATAAAATAAATGCATACATTTTATAGAGTTGTCGCTTTATATTCAAAGAGTTTTAAATTTGCCATAGAGCAAATTCTGTCTAAAAGTTCATAAAGATATATTGCCTTTAAAATCAA
This sequence comes from Triatoma infestans, assembly GCA_011037195.1. Classification (NCBI taxonomy): domain Eukaryota; kingdom Metazoa; phylum Arthropoda; class Insecta; order Hemiptera; family Reduviidae; genus Triatoma; species Triatoma infestans. The sequence goes on along the minus strand of JAAEAF010002473.1, from coordinate 137,735 downwards.
CATTTCCGATGATCTGTCAGCTATTATTTTGCTTTGGGCAATTAGGCAATGTTCTGGACCATATCTTCTCCATTCTGAGTGAACATTCCTTTAAGTGATTATAAGTAATTAACGGTAAGATTTGCTTACATTCTTTCTATCCCCAATTTTTTACCCTAATTTTATAATATTCCCTTGGTGAATTTTAAATATGCTTTTAACTTTTTCCCTTGTGAAGCATAACAACCCAATAGTTCTTTGACCTTCTAGTCAATTCTTTTGTTGCTAACATATCTTCCATTCATGCGCAATATCCATAATACGAGTGGACCCAAAGGTATTTATATGGAAAACAATAGCGCCTGATGGAGTTCGTAATAATTAGAATGGTAGAAAAAATTATGCTAACAGTAAAGTATGTACTTCCCACCCCTTCCACAACACCTGATTTGATAGTTTGACGTTAAAGCGCTACTTACTACCACAAACGAAGGAACAAAGCTGGAAAGTAACACAGACCAAAGGAAACGCATTCCCTTTGAGTGTTGTAGTATATTAAACTTGTTCTCACAAAATCTAGTAGGTAATCTTTATTATTATAGCAACAGAGCATATATCGACCTTTATATAGATAATAGTCCAGTACTACCGGATGAAGAGCGAAGTAAAATGAGAAGAGAAGCGGAAGTGTGCGTATTGGGCGACTGTTGATCCAGTTTTTTAAGATGATGAGATAAAAAGCTAACGAGATTAAGCACTCATAGCTGTAAGGTACAGTAAGTGTAAGGTATAACGGAGCTACTCTATAGTGGTGCCAGAGCATGTAGGGATGGAAGGAAATAAGATTGCCGCCACACTAACAAAGAAATGCGCAGTATCTCCGATCTCTTACAGGGCAGGAATCCTTATGTGGAAGAAGCATCCAGTCCCTCTGGACAGATTTCAGATATGAGTGGGAAATGAAGCGAAAGCACCTCTAGAAAACCCTTGCAGAGACTGAAGCAGCGCTAAGATGACTGGAGACGGCTAGAACCAGAAAAATCTGAAGCATGCATCGGAGTTATAAATAGGCTGATGGGTAATAAGTAAGTAAGTAAATAAGTAATGCCTATTTTTTTTTTTTAGGCGGGTTTAATGTCCAACTACCAAATTAGGTGTCGTGGACGGGGGAAGAAGGACTACTGTACTATTAACATTTTTGATAACAATATAAAATTTAGCAGTTATACGCGGGACTCGAACTGGGAACCTCCTACTTACTAGCCCATGCTCATAACCACTACACCAAACATTGCGGGAAGCTCAAAACTTGGTTATTACTTGAGACACTACCACCGCATATGACACAAAGGTTTTGGATAAAATCCGTGAATCGAAAATGCAATTTTATTGGAATGGTTTGTCCAGTTTTTCGCATTATTCTCGAATACGGCTCCAAGTAATATTTTTTTTAAAATTTCAAATACTGTCTACCCACGTGAATACCTATACTACATTTGTAGAAACATTCTTCCAAAAAATTGACTTATTTGGGGGCGTTTTAGAAGGGGGGGGGAGACATTAGTGCTAAGCCTTCTCTAAAGTACCAATTTGGTACGATGTTTTTAATATTTTATTAATATTAATGTTCATTAAAGCATTGCTAGAATTCAATTTTTAAAAAATCGAAATACTGAATTGCCGTTATTACACAATTGGTTTTTGAGTTTTTTTGCCGTAATTTTCTCGAAAATGACAATAATGATTTCGTGTAAATTTGTATTGCTAACAACATCATTTTTACTACCCTATTATTTTTACTAACCTATCATTTTTATTTGAAACATTCTTTTCAAATAAAATTGATTTTAGTTAATTTCTCTGAATTTATGACGTTAAATTTATTTAAATTTTATTTTCATTGGTTCAGTTTTATTAGTGCGCTCTTGAGGGCAAGAATGTAATCACTTCTCTACCTGCTGCCTGGATTGGTAGGTAGGTGGTGAGTATTTGCCACCACTTGTTTTTCGCCAGGACAAATGAGTAAAATTTGTATTTGTATTTTAAAAAAAAAGATTATACATTTCTAAATAATTGTATTAATAGCAATAAGAGAAAGTTGTGTGAGTGTTTCACACCAGATTTTTTTTTTTTTTTTACTTCCTGTTACTCCTAGAAAGAGGAAGTATTGTAATCGGGTCAAATTTTCGATATCGAGTATTCCACACGGAAATATCCGTTTTGAGGTTCCCTAAGTCCAAAAAGTAGTTTTTAGCAAATGGTCTCTGTGTGTGTGTGTGTGTGTGTATGTTAACAGCATAGCTCAAAAATGAAAAACCGTAGAAAGTTGAAACTTTATATTCTGTTTAGTTATCACAATGGAATCTGACAGTGATGCTCAGCCGGAAGTACCACTTTTTTTTTACTTTTCCGCGTTTTCCTCAAAAATGGCTCCGACTTACTTCAAACTTAATATATCAACTACACATACAAAGAGCTACAACTTTTGTAGAGAAATGTTTCCCTCGAAAATTCATTTAAGGGCAGTTATGGTGTAGCGGTGGAGTTAGGTTTTCATTTAAAGTGCTATTTTAGTTTATTAGACAATTCTATAATCTAAATAATGTTAATTAGAATTAAATATGTTGTTGAAATTCCGAGATTAAAAAAAAATCCGATAACCGGTAGTGCGTATTCATTACCACTTTCTTTCCTAAATGATTTTTTTCACTTTTTCGAAATTTTTTCAAAAATCACTCCGACGATGTTTTTGAAACATCCTATATGAGCTAAACATGCAAAGTTCTACAACTTTTATTCAAAACATTTCTCTGAAAAAATTCATTTAGGGGCATTTTTGGGGGTGGGGTGGGGTTATGTTTTTCTCTAAAGTGCTATAACAGTAGATTATACAATTCTATCATCCAAACGAAATTAATTAGAAATAAATAGATGGCCAAAATTCCGAGTTTAAAGAAAAATTAGTAAACCGGAAGTGCGCTTTTACCTGACAGTTTTTTGTAGTTTTCGACGAATTTCATTAAATTTGGTACACAAACTATAAAATTCAGAATTGGAGTAAGAGAAAGTTGTGTAAGTTTTTTACACTAGATTTTTTTCTATTCAAAAAGCTTTTCTCGTTTATTCAACATCCTTAGAAAATAACTTTCACGGACAAATATTTTTGAAATAAAAGGGATAAGACAATACATTATAGTAAGCTCAGTTTAAAGAACATTTTTGCAACGGTTTCCGAGTAACAAACAATGATTCCGTATAAAGTAATAAATATTTCTGTTGGGCAAATTTTAATTCCAACTTTATGTCGAATTTCTAGTGATTCCAGAGATATGGATTTTCTCAACTTATGTTTAAAGAATCTTGTGTTTTTTCTATTTATAAATCATTCAGAAATTATTCAAATAATATATGGCAATTCCTCTCCGTCACCAAAATAAATCTTCAATTATCATTTAAAAAATTAATATTAATATTAATATTAAAAATAAAAGAGAAATAACCATAATTATTCAGAAATTATTATCAGAACCTCAGAGAAGCCTCAACGGGTTTTTAACAAATACATAGTTGAGTGTATCAACTGGGTATTTGCTCTGTGCAAGTCTATGTTATTACACTGGTCAACACAAAAAAGTCTTGTTGATAGGGGAACCCCCGAAACCGGTCGATGACCATAAAATGAAGCTGGCTATCACGGAAAATGTCGCTGATGTTTTCCAGCTCTGTGGAACCAACTACCACAACAACTTTAACAAATAAGTTGATTTTAATTTTATTCATTGATAAAGTTTAATTTACGATTTCTATTTCGTTTTTTTTTTTTTTAATCTAAAAAGCATTTTTGTTTGTAAACTATGAATATTTCTCTAATTTTTGTTTCATATTAGTGCTTTTAATCTTTAATCGATTTTTCCTAAAAAATGCAGAATAAAACCTAATTTTGCATAATCAATTTGTATTGATTTCATTTATATTTTCCAACGGTGCATTTCCTTTATACAAAGTTACCACTCTTTATATAAAAGATGAGAAAATTAAATAACATTTACCCGATGGTCCAGTGTTTTCTCTATTTTTGTTACATATAAAGTTTTAGTAATGTAATGTGTATTTTTCAATAGTCCTTCCACAATTTTTTCACTGTCCTGATGTTGAGGAGTTTCAGCCCTCAATTGTGGATGTGGTACCAAGTATCGGCCATCTCTTTTTCTTCCTTCACCAGTAGCTTCTGAAACTGCAGGATTTTCAGAAGGTAATGATTCAGCAGTTCCTTCTAGTATTGCTGTTGACCTATAAATATACAAAAAGAATTATCTTACAAATCGAGAAATATGAACAATTTTATAACTAAATTAGTAGGCTGATCCTTTTTTTAAAAATTGGTAATAACGCATTAGACATCGATCAGATCTAATTATGGATTTGAGAACAATTTTATTGTGGCTACTATTCTTACTTAACATTCTGGCATCATTATTGTTAATGATGTGTATCAAGTATTACCCAAAGTTTGTTTGCATCTTGCTAGATAAGTAGAAATGTAAGTTTGAGGCTGTATCAATACTGTGAGAGAGGGCTAGAGATTTAGCTACCCTTTGGCTACATCAGTGCTTATACAGGCACAGAATGCCTATACCGCCGGCCTTCAGAAAAGCCATCAAGTAAGGTCACTCCTGAAAAGATGAACCAGAAGTACTTCTTACGCTAACACTTCTATTGAGATTGTTTCTATAGTCTGATTCCCTGGCATCCCACAATGGGGCATTCATTTTTTCCTAGCCGTCTGACCAGAGCTTCCTAGACAAAGTGCGCACTGAGAGAATAGAATGAGGAACTTGTTATCGTTATCAGAGCACTAGGAAGTTCGAGATATGACAGCGTCCTAACCGACACATTAAACCAAAGATTGACCTTTCGCCCATACTGCAATATAGGTTTCTTCATCATCATAGCGGTGCTTAAAGTTTTATATCGTTATATTTTAAGTTATAGGTGGTTTAGGTTATTTTTTAACTAAACTGATCTAAAAAAACAAAAAAAAACACCTAGAATTGGTCTAAAACTTAAATCAACAAGTATTGTGAAGAAACCTAAAATGTTCAGGTTTTCTCTTAATTATATATTATAATTTCGGTGTATTATGTTAGATATGAAAATTATTGAAATAATAGGGGTTCTTATTTACTGGATGAAATAACTAGATATCTAAGCCTAAGATATCTAAACATCTCAGATGTTTTAATTAAAGTTTCAATTTAAAAAAAAAAAAATTTAATTTGTAAATAGAAAAATCTGTGACAAACAAATTTATTTTTTGTTTGTTACTTTTAAAATATTATCTACTCAGCCATAGTAGTTTTTAATTTGCTCATTATCAGTAACTTACATTTTTTAAAGTAAAATCATTTAAAAAAAGTCGAGAACAAACAAGGCAAAAATTGTTGTGGTGGTTGGTTCCGCAGAGCTGGAAAGCATCAGAGACATTTTCCGTGGTAGCCTGCTTCATTTTGTAGTCATCGACCGGTTTCGGGCGTTCGCCCATCTTCAGGATGTGTTTTTAGACAGTGTGACAACATAGATTTGTACAGAGCTAATTTAGTTTACACACTCCGGAGCCTTTATGCAACATCTCATACGGAACTGCCTGTGGGGCCCCACATGCAAGCATACATTAGATTCGAAAAATATTGCGGGGCTGAGGCACTCTAAGACTCGTCGAGTGTGTAAACTAAATTTTCTTTGAGCAAGTCTGTGTTGTCACACTGTCTAAAAACGCATCCTGAAGATGGGCGAACGCCCGAAACCGGTCGGTGACCACACAGTGAAGCAGGCTACCACGGAAAATGTCTCTGAAGGCAAAAATTACTCAAGGCCTTGGTAACTGACATATCTAACCTCTAAATATTTATCTGAGAAAATGTAAAGTAAAAATTTTTAATAATGAGCAATATCTACAATAATGTTGTATAATTGTTAATAGAGCGAATAACTTTTGTTAATTACATATGATCATTAACATTCAGAATACTGAATACATTACCTAACCGAAGGCAGTTCTACAACTTTAGTAGGCTCAATGACTGGTTTCTTTTCTTCTAAATGCAATTCATCCAAATTGTTTTCCAGTTCTCTTAAGGCTTGATAATGTCCCTCTAAACATGGAGGTTTTGGACCATACGCTGTCACGCAAATAGGATGTCTGGTCACCTTCCTCGTGGTCTAAATGAAATAAAGTAAATATTAATTAAACTAGAATAATCTAGCTATTTCTAGATCGACCAAAAAAAATAATAAAATATTTATTATTAAACAATAATCACTGTAGCTTTTAATTTTTGTTTATATAAAGGAATAAACTGATGAGGCCAATCTGAAACGATAAACCTAACGAATTCCCCAATTACAGACTATGATAAACTATGAAACTGGGACTACAACTTCACCAAGGTCAACTCTACCAAGGTAATTCTAGAGTTATCTTCTTTTAAGATTGATTAAAACAAAAACAAACTGAAAATTCCTATATGAAAACTAGTGGTACAATTGTAAATATTTATTAAATAAGCCGAATCAGCTCTGATAGCTCATCAGCGACACTTGCAAATACAGCAATCTTTCACAGGATTCGCTTGCGTGAACCACATCTTTACTTCCCATTCTGGGCCAACCTGCCCTAGCATTCAAAATAAGCATTGCTAGATGGTTTCTGTTCAGTCGATGTCTCACTCACTGAAGGAACAGATGACACGCTATTTCAGTGTTTTCATAGCAGCTTGGCTAATGGCTGGTATCAAAAACCTCCTGATTCCTATACTTCCTGTTGAACTGGGCGCAACATTCTATTATTGATTTTCCGTCGGGAAGTTATTGGAAATTTGCCAATAGACTGCGAATATCTTTCTCTGAAGGATGCACTCCACTCCCAGTCCTCTCAGGGACTCTCAAACCATCTATGTCCCCCTACAACGGCATGTTCTCTAATGTCAAACTGAGCGGTTTCATTGCTTCTAGCCTTGTGGAAAAATTACTAATAAAGCTTTATTTCTTAATCATCCACCTTGAGGGAGTTGCAGAAGTTGAAGCCAGTATATCCATTCCCTAGTGCCAATGCACACTTCCTTTCCATAGTTTTTTTGAATACAGTTCCCTTCACTCACTCTCAACCACTGGCTGATTGACTACAACCTCCACCCCGGCTGCAGTCCTTATTTCTCTCCGTCATACATGAAATATTGACCTTACATTTAATACTTTTCTTGGTAATGACCAACTTGCCACTCTATTGTAATGTCGGTATGGCAAGGAGATGTCCACTAATAATAGGTTTCACCCTCACTGTATACATTTAGCTCAAGGTATTTAGGGAAAAGCCTCTAGTTTTGCGCTTGCTATGTTCCTGTAGTTCTTGGGTGCATGATTGGCTTTACTGACAATATCTTCAATATATAACAAATCCTAGGCGCCTCTACAGTTTACTACTGTCCGTTAATGAAAGTATTGTCTGTAACACTTTCCGGAGCCAAGAATCATAGATGTTGATACGCCTTAAATTAAAAAATAAAAAGATGAAATTTAAAGACCATCCCATAAATCTCTAAAATATTTGACAATTTGTTATTTATTTTTGTTTGAATTCGTGAATGGTAATATTCTATTTGGTTGTATTCGACTATGCAGTGGACTCTTTTAGATTGGGATATTTAGATCTTTAAGGATTGGAAAGTAGATAGCCTGACATGGAGTATAAATGTTTATAAAACAAAATATATGGTATAAATAACGCTTTGCCAAATTATAAAATTCCTTAACTTTCAACATTTGTTGTTCAAAATGTTTTTATGTGTCTGCAATTGTTAACGTTCTTTGCGATTCCTGATTATTACTATATAATATACGACTACAGATTTTCGGTTATTGATTCTGTGAAAAATATTAAAACATTAACACCTTGAGAACTACATTCGTCGATTACTATATTATAGGTACAATTAATAATTATAATAACAGTAATAATAAATAATGACAAAATAAATAAAATATATACATGATAAAATGACTTACTAACCTCAATGAAGATAGTTCTTGTAGCTGTGATAGTTTCCCGTTTAAATGGAGATGGCACCTCCGGTAGATGAAGCTGAGGTAGTGGGGGTAAATGAAATTGTGGTAAAGTTATTTGCGGAAATGTTATTTGCGGTATTGGTATATGAAAGGAGGGCAGTGAAAATATTGGTCGATGTGTGGTGGTCACTTCTTCGTTGTGCTTGTCTTCATCAATTACATCTTTTTTACTATCTTCATCCGTTGTTTGTGGTTTTTGCTCTTCACACAGAACTGTTACTGAATTTATCATCAATATTGTATAGCCAATTATAAAAATCACTTTTAAGAAGTTCATTGTTTCTGTAAAATAAAAACAGAACTCAATAATGTTGTTAATCTTTTGTACTAGCTTTCATTGATCAGAAAAATATACAAAACAGACGTATATTAAATCAAGAATAATGGAACTTTTCATTCTTTAATTGCAATTTCTAATCTAATCTGGTAATGGATACTGCCAGCCAACAATTGTTTTCGTGTATCGTTAGCCAGGACAATTTGTCCTGAACAATAACACGTTGCAAGTTGTTCGCTTTCATGATTCCGTTTTTTTTTTTGTGTGAATGAAGGCCGGTTGCAACTTCATATTTTATAAGGAGTGAAAAGAGTTTTATAAGGGAAAATATAAGGAAAAAATTAATCTGTTGAAGACAATTGATTAAGCGGAAGTGCTGAATGGTTTTCTGCCTTCCTTATATCCTCTTTCAGAACTAATACAATAGTCAAACAGTTAACAATAATAGCCCTTGACAAAACTTTTAAATATTTCAACGAAATAGAATATAAGACCAACGATATCAAAACCCAAGTAATATTATTCACACATATTAGACCACTTTTGTAAATAGTTTTGTTCAAATTAACGATAAAGTCCCTGGCGTGGAGTATAGAAGTAAAGAAACTGGGGCTAATGTTAGGCTCGAAGTTAACATTCAACAAATATATAAACAAATCCGTGGCATATCATTAGGCATCATGTGCAGTATATTTTCACTTTTAAAATCGTAACTCTAACCTAAACTTTCTAACAAGAAACTTAAATTTATTATCTACATATCCGTCCCGTACTTGTATATGCAGCTCCCTGAGTGGTCAAACAAACTTTATCGTATCAACTACGGGAAGTAACAGAGGATCCAAAACAAATGCTTAAGATTAACTGAGCCCTATTGCCCACAAGAGGTATCTGTTGCAAGCAGTTACTTGGGGGAAGTAGCGACCCCACTGATTACCCAGAGCTCAGCACGCCATGTAGTTCGTCAAAACTACACAAAATACACTTAAACTGCATACACTTGTCGCTACTTTACAAACAAGGACAAACACAGTACACAATCTAGGGTCTCCGCCCCTTGTTAATTGGCGTATGCCAAGGGAGAAGGAAGCTCAGTGGTAGCGCGCTGAACTAGCAACGCGGTGGTCTCGGATTCGAATCCAGCATGCTGCCTTTAGATTTTCTCTTCCTAGGAGCCTCTGCAACTCACTGTCCGGCAGTGTTGTCTGTAGCTAGAGAACACTGCTTGGAGGCCCGGCAGTGCACTGAAAAGGATCCGGGGGCGCATTAGATCTTTCAGGTGCAGTGCAATTATCCCCTACTGCAATTACAACTGGATCCTACCCTCTATGGATACCTAGAGACTCTATGCTTACAACACTTGATGCTCCCAGCGTGTTAACATTTACTAATTATAATATAATAACGGAAAAATTTGTAACTTCCTGTTGATTGTAGGCCTTACCAACCTATAAGAAGTACTGTAGATTATTACTTAAGTTCCTTTGATTATAAAATATTTAAGCATAAAAGGCTAAAAGCACATTTTGCTTTAATAACTTCGTGTAGTTAAGGTTTTTTAATTTATTTTTTCCTTAGCATATTAGTAAATGGTTATGTTTATCTACGTAATTCCTTAACTTTGTTGAGTGTGTATAGGCACTGTGCAGTCCTGAAACCTCTTTATTTTTTATATTTTTAAGGTAACGATGCTGCTGTTGCCTTGTATAATAAATTTTCATTTCATTCCATTGACTGGCTTTCGGAGGTATTTTTAGATTTGACTCTTCTTTTTTTTATAGATTTGGAATGACCAACTAACGGAACTTATATGAAGTGATCACATTTATTTGAATTTTTTTTTTTTTTAATTTAATTGAAGGTCCTCCAATATGGTCATTGGCGCCCGGAACCTTCTCAGTGTATTGCCGGCCTCCGGACAGTGTTCTCTCGCTGCAGACAGCACTGTCCATCATCGAACAGTGAGCTGTAGAGGCTCCTAGGAAGAAAAAATCTAAGGGTAGCACTGGACTCGAACCCGGGTCCTCCGCATGGGAGTCCAACACGCTAACCATTGAGCTAATTCCCTTCCCTTATTTGAATTATTTTTCCAGAAAATGTAATTTTATATTAAACATAAGCACATTAGAAGAGAATATATGTTTACTGCTGTAAGACGAACTATTACATTCATATTTATTCTAATTACATGATTTGACGTTTCTTCTGTGCGAAAAAAATATTTTTATGAAATTGTTCTGGGTGTGTGTGTATATGTGGAAATGCCTGTATTTTTTGTGTGTTTTAGGCGTGAGCGTGGAATAACGAATAGGAAGCTCAAAATTGGAGTTCCGTTTTGTCTGAACTAAACCTATAGAAAGAATTGGACTAGTATTTCTTTTCGTATGTTGGTGTCCGTGCGCGGGTAATCATGCCTAACAACGCAACCAATACTACTAACGGAACTCTACCGATCAAACAGAGGCCTGCAATCCTAGGCACTGGAACCTATGCCTGCAATCCTAGACACACTTATATTGTACACTTTACACATTAATATTTTACACTAACATCCATTAGAGCCACAATAGATCATTTAGGTTGCACTAGATTTGGTTTATAGCCACCCCCACGCCCCACCCCCACACACATATATCATGAGGGATCCAAAACTCGACGACGGTTTTATTAAACCAAAAATAATCTTAGCGAATATGATTTTTAAGTTTACGCGATATCGTTGAAAAACGATTCCAACGAGCTTTGATTAACTTCTTATCTTTACTACATACTATCCTAACTACGTACTATCCTAAGTACATACTGTCCTAAGTACATACCAACCTAAGTGCATACTATCCTAGGTACATACTATCCTAAGTACACACTATCCTAACTACATACTTCCCTAAGTACTTACTCTCCTATCTACATACTATCCTATTATTATCAAAACGGGTGCCCAAAGGCGCGGGACCTAAGCCTATGTGGCTCTTATCCCCCCCCATACCCCCCGTAACCCGTTAATTAATCTCCCCCGGTAACTTGCCGGTTATCTGCAATATCTCAAGATATCCCTAAACTCCAACTCGCCCAGGCAATCCTGCGAGAGTGGTGCCTCCCAAACATACGAAACCTCGTTCCAGCGAAACGGGGACACTGACATAAGTAGTGATACACCGTTTCCCTAGCTCCGTCATCACAGTTCCGACAAATGGGACTCCGCGTCCTCCCTATGTTAAACAAGTGACTGGACACCCAAGTGTGTCCAGTCACTATCCCTACCAAGGTCCTCAAAACCCATCTACTAAGAGACAGGAGATACTCCGAAATTCCCTGCTTGCTTGCCTTTATAAATCTTTTAGTTTGGAGGCACCCCTGCGTGTCCCCCCAGCGTTTCTCCAAAGCTCTCGTCTCCCAAAGTCTAATCTGTTTGTCGCGAAACGTCTTTGTAACGACCACAAAATGGTAATGATGATCCCTCCCTGGCCAGCCGATCCGCCCTTCATTGCCCTCTATACCCGTATGTCCGGGTATCCAATAGAGATGCACCTTACCCCTCCGAGCCAAAGCGTTAAGCCTTCTCCTACATTCTCCCACTAATTTCGAACTCCACCAAGGCTTACTCAAAGCCCTTAGTGCGGCTTGACTATCGGAGAAGATCCGCACTTCCTTAAACTCTCCTAGTCACTCCCCCACAAGGTGGCAGCATTCACACATACTATCCTAACTACATACTATCCTAATTCATACTATCCTAAACTACATAATGTCCATAAATTGTGGCGTAAAACTCGTACACGATTTTCAGATAACTGCAATACTCAGACAACTTGGCGAATTCTCCTCAAAGTTACAATTTTACATGACTCTAGGCAAAGTTTGGAACAAACTATGGCAAAATAAATGGTAGGACCAGGACCATCCTTACAGAACAAATTGCAATTCAGTTTAGTTAGATAATTTTAATTAGATAATAAACCTAAAGTCGTCGTACCGGATTTCGGAACTCGTATATAAATTAATTTTCGAAGAAAAGAGATTGAACTAAAAAGGGAAATATTTTAAATGTGTAATTATAATGTATAACAGATTTAAAGAAAATCGTTGGAACCATTTTCAAAAAAGTTGACAAAGAAAAAATAAAATGAGAAAAATGAAATTTCAGAAAAACAGCCACATTTCAGGTTGCCAGGTTTTTTTACTTTCTCTCACTCCTAGTAAGAGGAAGTATTGTAATCATGTCAAAATTTTCGAATCGAATTTTCACCGGTAATATCCATTTTGAAGTCCCCAGAGTCCAAAAAAGTGGTCTCTATAAAATGGTCTGTATGTATGTGTATGTATGTATGTATATGAACAGCTACCTCAAAAACGAAAAATCTACAAAGTTCAAACTTCGTATTCCATTAAGGTATTACCATGTGATCCGACTGTAATCTGTCAAAATTCCTCAACCGGAAATACCTATTTACAAAAGTGTTTTTTTTTTCTTTACTTTTTGCTATTTTCTTAAAAATCGCTCCAAATGAATTTCTTGAAAAAATTTTACATCAACTACACATACAAAGAGAGCTACCAACTTTTATTTGTAACATTTCTCAGGGAAAAATTCATTTAAGGATACTTTCAGGGGGAGAAGTGGGGGGTTACGGTTAGGTTACGGTTACCTCTACAATGTGCTATTTCCCTCTATTACACAATTCTATCATCTAAATAATATTAATAAGAATTAAAGATGTTGTCGAAATTACGAATTTGAAAAAATTCGGATGACCGCAAGTGCGCTTTGACAAGGAAGTATTTTTCAAATTTTCTGCTACTTTCCTCTAAAACGACACGCAGCTATTTTCTTTAAACTTGGAATGTGAACTACACGTATAAAAAGCGTCAAGTTTTATTTGTAACATTTCTTCTGGTAAATTATTTAAGGAGACTTTGTAGAGAGAGATGGAGTTATGTTTTTCTCTCAAGTGCTATCGAAGTTGATGATAAAAATCTACCATCCAGAAAAAAAAAAAATTAATTAGAAATAAATAGATGGCCAAAATTCCGATTTTCAAGAAAATTAGTAAACAGGAAGTGCGGCTTTTTACTGAACTGTTTTTTCAGTTTTCTTCATAAAAACACCGACAAATTTCATTAAATTTGGTATATTAACTATAAAATTTGTCAATCAGAATTTTGAAAACTTGGATTGAGAGAAAGTTGTGTGTGTGTATCACACCAAAATTTTTTTATTTTATTTTATAGGAGTATAGTGATCAGATGCTCCTCATGTGATACTTAGACGAAGTCTGAAGTTAAAGCTTTTCTCCCCTCTTTATTTCACCGGTAATATCAAGAGAATCAAGAGACTTACTTATATTTACAGACCATCAGTAAAGACTTTTTTACTTTCTCTTACTCCTAGTAAGAGGAAATATTGTAATCGTGTCAAATTTCCGATATCGAGTTTTCACCGGAAATATCCGTTTTGAGGTCCTCTGAGTCCAAAAAAGTGGTTTTTTGCAAATGGTCTGCGTGTGTACGTGTATGTGAACAGCATAGCTCAATAACCGAAGAAAGTTGAAGCTTGACATTATGTTTAGGTATCACCATGGGATCTGGCGGTGCGTTTTCTGTCGAAATTCCTTAACCGGAAGTACCACTTTACTAGTTGTTTTTTTTTACGTTTTGGCGATTTTCTCAAAAACGGCCCCGACGATTTTGATTTAACTTGTTATATCAACTACACATACAATGAGCTACAACTTTTATTTGAAACATTTCTCTGGGAAAATTAATTTAAGGGCACTTCTGGGGGGAGGGGTGGGGTTAGGCTTTCATTTTAACTGCTATATCAGTTTATTAGACAATTCTGTCATCTAAATAATGTTAATTAGAATTGAATATGTTGTTGAAATTCCGTGTTTGAAAAACTCGGATGACCGGATGTGCGTTTGTTTTAACACTTTACCAAAGGATTTTTTTCACTTTTTCGCGATTTTCTCAAAAATGGCTCCGACGATTTTCTTGAAACTATGTATATAAACTAAACATGCAAAGTTCTACATCTTTTATTAAAAACATTTCTCTAGAAAAATTCATTTAAGGGTACTTTTAGGGGAAGGGTGGGGTTACAGCTTCCTCTAAAGTGGTATCATACTTGATTATACAATTCTATCATCCAAACAGAATTAATTAGAAATAAATAGATTGCCAAAATTCCGAGTTCCAAGAAAATTAGTAAGTCGGAATTGCGTTTTTATTGAACAGTTTTTTTTCAGTTTTCGACGAATTTCGTTATGTTTGGTACACAAACTATAAAATTTGTCAATTATAATTTTGGGAATAGGAGTAAGAGAAAGTTGTGTGAGTGGTTTCACACCAGATTTTTTTTTTTTATTCTGGAAACATTAAATTGTTTTTTCAAGTTGAAATTTTGAATTCAAAAAATCTGTTACGACCTCAGTAATTCGTTTACGAAATGTAGAAATATTTGAAAAGTAGAATGTAACGTAAAATAGTATTGGCATTTTATTTTCTGATTTAATTTTTTTTAATATAATAATAATGGTTTAATTAGTTTATTTTAGCTAAAAAGGAAATAGCACTTTTTAGGTTTTATTTTAGCTAATTCAAATGTAATATTCCTTGAAACCCAGTTTGCTTTCAACTTGCCGTAATCTATCAAATAAAATTTTGAATTTAAAATTTGAGAGTGAAAAAAGTAAGAGGAAGATGCACTCACTTACTTGGGTGTTTATATGGACAAGCAGGTTGTTTCTTCTTTTGTTGATATTACGTTATAATAGAAAGTTGAAGACTGCAGCACCGTTTGATGGTTTGCTGTGAACTGATCGTATGGTATGCCACCATTCTATCCAGGTAAAGTTTCCTTTCACTTAAGTTCCCATTAAAAGCAAAAAGGTTGGATTTGGGATATTAGGTTTAAAATAAAGGCTGTTCACCTTTGCATACCTGAGCGCTCATCCCTTTCTTCTATTAATATTTCAGATGTCTGACATATTCAATAAGCCGACTTTAAGTGAAATATGGTTCTGACAACGTAAATACCGTTAGATTTATAATTATAGACTTTATATTTGAGAATTCCAATATTTAAATAAATTAAATGACCAACCTTCTTTACGTATCTATTAACCAACATTTCTTTTTACTTTCTCTTACTCCTATTAAGAGGAAGTATTGTAATCGTGTCAGATTTTCGATATCGAGTTTTCACCGGAAATATCCGTTTTGAGGTCCCCTGGGTCCAAAAAAGTGGTTTTTGGCAAATGGTGTGTGTGTGTTTGTTTAGTGAACGCATAGCTCAAAAACGAAAAATCGTAGAAAATTGAATCTTGATATTCCGTTTAGGTATTACCATCTGACTGTGGGTCATCTGACAAAATTCCTCAACCGGAAGTACCACTTTACTTGTTGTTTTTTTTTTTTTTACTTTTTTTGCGTTTTCTCAAAAATGGCTCCGACGATTTTCTTCAAACATTGTATATCAATTACACATGCAAACAGCTACAACTTTTATCAGAAATGTTTCTCTGGAAAAATTCATTTAAGGGCAGTTACGGTGGAGGGGTGGGGTTAGGTTTTCATCTAAAGTGCTATTTCAGTTTATTAACAATTCTATCATCTAAATAATGTTAATTAGAATTAAATATGCTGTTGAAATTCCGAGTTTCAAAGAAATCGGATAACCGAAAGTGCGTTTACATTACCACTTTACTAAATGATTTTTTCACTTTTTCGTGATTTTGTCAAAAACACTTTTTGAAACTTCATATATAAACTAAACATACAAAGATCTACAACTTTTATTTAAAACATTTCTCTGGGAAAATTCATTTAAGGGCACTTTCGGAGGAGGGACGGGTTTATGTTTTTCTCTAAAGTGCTATCATAGTTGATTTTACAATTCTATCATCCAAACAATATTAATTAGAAATAAGTAGATGGCCAAAATTCCGAAATTCAAGAAAATTAGTAAACCGGAAGATGATTTTTATTGGGCAGTTTTTCGAGAATTTCATTAAATTTGGGACACAAAGTATAAAATTTGTCAATATAATTTTGAGAACTGGAGTAAGAGAAAGTCGTTTGAGTGTCTCGCACCAGATTTTTTATACACTTGAAGCATGAAAATAGTTATTTATTATGTATTATAAGCTTGTAATTTTATGCATTGTCTTTATCCAAACTTTATCTATGCTTGTTTATATAATATATTCTTGAAATAATAACAGTGGCAGGTTAGAAGACAGCAGGGGCAGGACATCGTTACTTCTTCCCCATAGATGTTCAATATTATTGCACAATAATTGGGTTTGTGCAATAAATTGAATCGTATGGTAACGATATTGGTGGTTGTGCAATATTTTGCGCAATCACGAGCATAGACGTTATATATAGACCTGGCAATATATTGCCAGCCCCGCCGTATATTTCAAGCCGTGTTAAGTGACTCTGTTGTGTGTTAATTGCTGTGGGTCAAAAAAGTGCAAAAAGGAAAAAGAAGACAGGAAGGAAATGGGCCAAACAGTGGTTTATTCAGAAGGAGAAGTATACACACGAAAAATTACGCAATGAACTGAGAATGTGTGAACCGAATGATGTTTGAAACTTTTTACGCATGGAAGGTGGCTTATTCGATGATCTCCTCGGTTTATTTTTATTATTATTAGTATTATAATTATTATTTTTAAGGTGCATAAAATCTAAGGTCTTTCGCACGAGATAGTTATCCTCAATGACCCTATACTAATTGCGTACAACACTACATTATATGTAAATTGAATGCCCATTCACAAATTACCACTCTCTTAAAGAAACGGAGGTAGAGTACCAAAGTTCATTCAATGCCCAATCGAAGACAAAGAAAACCAACCACGACGTACCCATCTACACTCATACCAACACATTCACACCACACACACTCCAACAATCAGACTCACACCCAAAAACATTCATCCCAATAAATACATTCCGACACAGACCCGGACCCTCTAAAGTTCAACGAATGATTATATGCATTCACTAATACTCTGACAAACTGATTGTTTTTTATAAAAGAATCAAATAAATGTATAGTGGTTTTTTTTTTATTGAAGCTTCAAAATCATTTTTAAAAAAAGGCAGATCTAAGCTGAACAATGATAACTAAAATATTTGTTGTGGTGGTTGGTTCCGCAGAGCTGGAAAGCATCAGAGATATTTTCCGTGATAGCCTGCTTCATTTTGTAGTCATCGACCGGTTTCTGGCGTTCGCCTATCTTCAGGATGCGTTTTCAGACAGTGTCGTAACACAGACTTACACAGAGCAAATTCAGTTTACATAATCAATTGAGTGAAATATATTTGTATGTTACTTCTACAAAAGAAGAACACATTGAGTTTAATATTTAATAATATCGTGTTATTATATGTGCATTCAACATCATTAAAAAAAATATCTGACTGAGATAGTTGAAGAAGTTGTAGAGAGAGAGTGAGAGAATTGGGAGTGTCTGAGAGGGAGTGAATGGCTCCTGGAGAAGTGTTCATTTACACTCACTAGTGTTGTTGGTTTGATGCTGGTTATATTTTGGAATAGAGTGGAAGGGATTTTGTAATAAAGTTGATGAAGTCTGCTGCTTGTTGTAATACAGAGTGAGGAGCTTGATGGTGTAACCTTCATAATCACCATCGTCCAACAAAGTGTTGTTGCCGTCTTATATACACTTGGAACATGGATGGGTAAGTGCGCCCGCCAGTTTCCTACTCTTTCTTGTATGCAAATTAAGCATTAAGAACGATGGCTCCCTTAAAGCGTGATCACTACCAGTCTTGCTGTTATATACCAACAAGAAGAGCACCCTGATGGCCTGTTGATGATGATGAGGGTTGATGACACTCTCTGCTCAGTATGGAGAGGATCACTTGCCACAGCTAAGAGTGTATTTTTTTTTTTGTTCTTTTTACTTTTAAGGTGATTTTTCATTTTTAGATAGAAAAAATTTACGTGACATTTTCTTTTAGATATTTACATTGAACGTGTTATTATACAGAACTTAAGTAACAGATAAAATAAGTATTAATTTCTAAAAATTAATTTTATGTCAAATAAATAATTTTTTAATCTTATTTTTTTTTTTCGGAATCTCTGGATGTTGATCCCCAAAAAAATTTACGTATTTTATACACTATAGGGGTGGGGGCTAAGAATACTATCATTAATACTATTAATATTAATAATATTGACTTTCATCTAAGAGATATAATAGATATAAAAATAATCTGTTAATAATATCTTTTATCTTTTATGGTATTTCTCTAAAGATGAATAAGAACTAATAGTGCGTTTTTACTGAAAATTATTTTTAAGTTTTCTGCTAATTTATAATTAATATTTTTATATAAGATATAAAAAGTTATTAAAAAGATTAATATTAATAATAACCAGTAATAAATAATACGATTCACCCACGACTTTCTACTGCATTTATATAGTAATTTTCGCTAAATTAAACTGGCTTCAATATATATAGCTGGTACAATCTAAATTGAAAAACGACCTAAATAGAAGAGAAATGTAACCAACCAGAGTTTCCTTTGAATCTTTTAATAATCTACTGGAAAAATGTGTCAAACAAAAGTGAAACGTCTGTATATGTGTGAATCCTATCGAAGTTCAAAAAGATACTCTTCGGAAAATTTTATAGAAAAATTTGGAGAAATCTGAAAAAGACTTATTAATACTATATAGACAATACGTTGTTTATATAATATACGTAAAAAACACGCACTGGAAATATTAATATATTAATAATAGTATCATTAATATTTTTAATTACTTTCTTATTAATTAATTATTCATTCATAACATTACTTGTTTACTTTCTCTCAATATTAGTAAAGAGGAAGTATTTACTATCGTGCCACATTTTACGAAATTAAGCTTTCACCAAAAAGTGGCATGAAGCATAAACTTGGTATTCCGTCACAGTAGTATGTCACAGCGTCAGACACGCGAAGATTTCGGGCAAAATCCATCAACCTTTATTGAATGGTTTTGTCAGTTTTTGTGATATTTTTTTTTTGGAAAATGGGTCCAAAGATAATTCCTTAAACTTTTGGTATGTCAAGATTCTCCGTAAAAAATCATTTAACGTGACTTTTTCAGTGGCGGGATAGGATTCTCAGGGGGCGTGATTTTCTCTAAAGATTAATAAGAACTAATAGTACATTCTTTTTACTGAAATGTATTTTCCAGTTTTCTGTTAATTTCTCCTAAAACAGCTCGCTACGATTTTCATTAAACTAATTTTGTAAACTACATATTCAAATAGCTATAAACTTTCATTTGAAATATTTATCTAGGTTAAGTCATTTTATAGTGCTTTTGAGGTAGGTGTTGGGTTGCTTTTTTTCTCTAGAATATTATTTCAATTTATTATATAATTGTGTTGTTTTAAATAACATTTTTAAATATGTTGCCAATATTTCGAGTTTGAAGAAAATCGATTTATGAGGAGTAAGTTTCTACTGAATTTTTTTTTTTATTCAGTTTTCGCGGTTTTCTCCATAAAAACACCAATGAATTTCATTGAATTTGATACTCTAACTTAGAATATAGAGATCTATCGCTTTTGTTTAAAAGTTTGTTCCGAGAAATTCATTTAAAGATGTTTTAGGAGGTGGGTCAGAGAAGGTTTTGCTTTTTTCAAAAAAAGTCATTTTATTCTTAAAATGGTATTCAAATAATCGTCAGGCCTTAAAATTTACAATGACATGTTTGTACGGCAATTGCCAGAGGAGTTTTTAAAGTAAAAGAATTTTTTATTGCTCTACATTTCGGGTACTATTGGTCCCCTTCTTCAGGAGCTCTTTTTAGGGTAGGAGAGGAGTGAACGTTGAGATTGAAGATTGATATAAATAAAAATGAAGACATACATTTAGTAAAAAAAAATCTGGTGTGAAACACTCACACAACTTTCTCTTACTGCGAAATGGCATATTTTCTTCACACTTACAATTCTTAATAGTGTTTAACATCGTCAACATTTTTAGGGAGAAAATCACAAAAAACTGAACAATTTATTTAGTGAAGTCGCATATCCGATTTTTATCAAATTCGGGATTTCGATATTAATTTAATATTAATATTTTATATTAATATTAATTAATATTTATTTAATTCTAATTAATATATTATTTAGAAGATAAAATTGTGGAATAAACTGAAATAGCACTTTAAATGGAACCATAACCAAAAGTGTCCTTAAATGAATTTTCCTGGAGAAATGTTTCAAATAAAAATTGTAGCTTCCGGTATTTTATCCGTCAGCAATGCATAATTGGTTTTGTTCCTGACCGTCAAAACAGGTTTTGATTTTAACCTGTGGAACTAAATTTTCTTCTTTCCCCGATTAAAGTGCAGATTATTTGCATGATATATTTAAAATCTCCTACCGCGCTCTATTAAAAATACCTTTACAAAAATCCCACCATATCTCTCTTCAACATATTCTTAATGTAATTTAAATATAAATTAATATCATTTAAAAATAAGCATGATAAATAATAACACACACATTTTATTTCCTTTATTATTAATTTAAAATCATATCCAATTTGCTGTTTACTACCAAACCTTCTTACATATCAATTTACTTACATGTTCTTTTATATTAACCCTGCTTCTTTTTCACATTTATTTCTTACTTGTACAAACTTTTCACTGTCCATAAACTTTGCATTGCCTTTCTTTAAAATCATCCATTAATTGCCTTTTCTTAAAATTTTTCTAAACTTATTAGTACAGTTTACTCCTGAAATAACTTATCCCCCCCTTCCAATGAAAATGACTTGATAAAACATTGAGCATGCTTAACAACCGGCTTAAAATTTAATTATAAAGTATTCTTCAAAACATGTTATTCATTACACACTATTTTCTAATGCATAATCATAATTTATAATAATTTCACTTTGTCATAAAACAAACACATGTAGGTAACATACCTTCTCACATATATACAACCTACAAGTGTGAGTCTACAGAAACATTTCGTTGATGTGAACTCTCTATACGAACTTGGTGAATTTGCTCTGACGATGTCAGAACCCAGCCACATTTTCAAAAATTGTAGCTCTTTGTATGTTTAATTATATTTCAAAGGTTGTTAGTTTCAAAGAAAATCGTTGGAGCCGTTTTTCTTCAAAGAAAATCACAAAAAAAAAACTGAAAAAATAAAAAATTAGTATGAGGCACTTTCGTTGATAGATTTTGCCCAAAATGTTCGTGTTTGATGCGGTGGTAAGTACCTAAATGGAATAGGTACTTTACCAAGTTTGAGCTTCCTGCAACTTTTCCTTTTTGAGATATTTTTTTCAACACACAGAGACACACACACACACACACACACATACTGACCATTTTCTAAAAACCACTTTTTTATAGACTCAGGGGACCTTAATATGTGTATTTCCGGTGAAAACTCAATTTCTAAAATCTGCCATTATCGTAATACTTCCTGTAACTGTGATTAGAGAAGGTAATTAAGTAAATTTGTCAATCACAATTTTGTTAACTACAGCAATAGAAAGTTGTGTGAGTGTTTCACACCAGATTTTTTTGGTGAAACTTTGTCCAAGATTGATTGTAGAGCATTTCGAGCAAGAGTATTAAATTTACTAATTTTGCTTTACACTATATTTTAAACTCATAATTAGTATTTCACTACTGGTTAAAATTTATTATTTAAAGTTATGAGAATGGAGGAGAATAAGTAAGAAATTATTACCAGCTATAAAATGCAAAGGTAAATATTTATACTTTATTATTTGGGTCTTAATATTAGAGTGAATCAATCAGTGGTGGTATAGCATAGTTCAGATTGTAGTACCGGTAATTATTACCAGAAGAGAATATCAGTAAAGAAGAATATTGCTGGATATTGTTGGAGTGGTTAATTAATTAGGTGCGGAAGGAAGTGTTGCGTAAAACTATTTTATAGTAGAGTTGAACGTACTGTCAGACGCCATTGATTTAGTTCCTTTTTTTTTCCATCACATTTATATCATTTAATAGAGAAGGTCATTTATTTCATCTAGCTAGGTAGGCACTATGTCTGTCAGTGGGTCAAACAAACTAGATGACTAGCATCTTCATAAAATGTGTGAACAGTATCGTACTATAATATAATAGTATTTCTATATAGCAAGTTCTCCCCCCCACCTGCCTAATAACACACGATACAATTGAAACGTCACCTCTGTAACAGGTGGGGGAGATACTAAGCACGCAATTCCTACCTAATATCAGTTTAACTGGCACAATTCTACAGTAGTTAATGTTAACACTAGTGATAACAGAATTCTTTTTTTAACTTTAGCTAAACTAATTTGGTATTCATGGATTGTAACTACGTCTACGTTTCTATTTTTTTTCTGGAATAATTAACAGGTAATCACAATATATTTAGTTAAAGTTTTAACAATTATGTGTTTAAATGATTTTTGAATATTTACTTAAAAATTGCTTTTATCACAGTTATCCGAATCGATTTAAGAAATTTGTGTAGAATTTCCCTTTTATATAGATCAGTCTATGAACAATATATTACGGAAAAATGAATATATATGGAATGAATGGGAAATTGATAATCGTAGGAAGTTTGAATTTTCCTATTAAGAATGTCCAAGAGCACGAAAAGCGGTAACCCTTCTCCAGTTTAGTTTTTCGCAGTTTTTTCAAAAGTGATTCTTAAATTTTTTTTGTTAACTATACTAACAAAATTTGTCTGTTGTATTAAGAAGAAAATTATAAGTTTAACATCATAATTTTCATAATGGTAATAAATTTTTGATATGATATATCAAATTATTAAAACCATAATTTAATTTCTAAAGGTGTTAATAAAATTAAAGGAAAGTATGTTACGATATATTGTAGAGCCGTTATTACTTGTCATTAATCAACTAAGCAGTTTAAGCCTGAGATTTAAAACACTTTTAATATGGGTAAAACTAATGGTGTCTTTTTTTTTTTATTGGAAGCAATTTATGTCGGAACTATGTCTCGCCTTCTGGGCGCTTTTAAACCCCAGAAACGTAAAAAATTTGACCTGCTTCTTCTATGTATCTTATATAGAGCTTAAGGTTTCTATTTGTGACCATATTCTTGTATGCATGTACGCATGTCTGTGTGTTTTTTTTTTATAATAATAATATATAGTATAGAACGAATATTTAATTAAATAATATATGAAACAATTTATCGGCTATTTAAGGGCGCGTTAACATTTGAGGCCATTGGAGCCCATAGCCTTCTCAATGCACTACCGCCCTTCGGACAGTGAGCTTTAGAGACGGTCCTTAGGAAGAGAAAAATCTAAGGGTAACATTGGACTCGAAAGAGAGACCTCCGCGTGGTAGTCCAGCGCGCTAACGCTGAGCTAATCCCTTTACACTTGGATAATTAAGAAAAATAATCGGTCCAGGTTGTTTGTTATCCGCTCTTCTTTTTTCACAATACTTAATGATTTACATGATTACCTTGGCGGTAGCGTACGTATTGGAGGAATAAATATTCGGTGTTACTACTTATATGCCGATGATATTGTTTTAATTTCTACCTATCCCCACACCCTGCAATATATGATTAATCGCCTGAGTGAATATTGCAGAAGATGGATCTTGCCTGTAAATTTAGACAAATCTAAAATAGAATTGACGAACAAAATATAGAGGTAGTGAGCCAATATGAGTATCTAGGCGTAATTTTAACCCCACAATTATCTTTAAAAAAACATTTCGAAGAAAAATTAAGTTTCTCGAAATTTGCAAATTTTATCCACCTAAAAATTATAAAAAAATAAAGAGATTCCGTTATCAGCAAAATTTCATATTCCAATCTGTACTGTGCGCTGTAATTGGCTATGCTGCTCAGGTCTGGGGATGTACTTGGTGTGACTAGGTGGAGAAAATTTATGCATTTTTTTTAAAGAAATTGTTGATGCTCCCAAGTAACACACCAAATTACATACAGTAATTGGAGACCAACTGCGATCCGCTTTTGTGCTTTATGTTTAATTTACATTACAGTTATATTCAAAAAGTACTTTTGCCTGGTTCACGTCTCCCTCGTATTTCAGCGCAGGAAGTGATAAAAAAGAAACTGTTTTGGCATAAATAGTATCTCGATTTATGTAAGAAACATGGCTTAGCTCAGCTCAACTACATTTCAGTAAATAATATGAGAGTAGATATTAATAACGAATTGATACAAAAAATAAAATCAGAATTTTAGAGACAATCTGTTGCGAAAAGCAAATAGCGCTAAATTAACACTGCATTTATAAAGAATTAATGTTGGATTTAGGGGAGAAAAGCTGTATAAATGATAAAAATAGTTTGAAGTTTATTAATGGAATAATGAAGCTGAGAGGTGCTGCACTGTTTCACTTAAAATTTTACTGTAAATAGGCATGAAAATAGGCATTATTGTTCTCTTTGCAATCTTGGAGTGATCAAAGATATTATTCATTTCATTTGAGAATATCCGATCCTACAAGAGTTTAGACTACAGTTTTTTGGGAAAAGAAAACTTAAGAAATGTGAGGGTTAATCTTTATTTGAATGGCCTAGATTGGGGCAAATTGTGTAAATATACAGTAACAGCTTGGAATTACAGACAGTTTTTAACAGATCATTTCAAATTTTAATGCTGAAATAATATGTATAATGCTGTAGTTTAGTTATATGTTACATAAACGTCAAGTTATATGTTACATAAGTCAACTTGGCAGATGGACTAAGTTCATGCCTAAAAGGTGTTTTGATTTCTATAAAAGAATGTCTGGTTATTTAATTTAAATTCTCTGTAAAAGATGTTTTGTTTGCTTGTATTTTCTTGAATAAACAAAATTATTATTATTATTATTATTATTATTATTATTATTATTAATTGTTCCAGTATGGCTGACACTCCTTCCAATTACCGCTACTACTTAATTTCATTATTTTTTTTTCCTTTTTTACGTCTCTCATAATAATCATTAATGAATTTTTTTTTTAATGAATTTCATCATTTCATTGCGTTAAATTGGATCCCTCAATTTCCCTTGGATAGTAATGTTACCTTTCATATCACAGTCTGACAACCAATCAGCAAATGTTAATAATTAAAGTTTGTTTACATTGTGATAGTATTTCTCTCTTTAAAATTTACGTATGTTTTTTAATCAACATCGTTTGTTTAACAGTTTGTTAGATTGAAAAGTTGTGAGTGATAATAACGCGGTATAGAGTTCAGATTCAGTCATCATACTGGACTACTACACTTCATAATTATCCAATTTTCTTGAGGAAACTATTTCTTTTAAAAGGATTAGAGTGCATCTTTCGTGATATTGGGCTTCTCTCTTTAATGTCATTTTCATATACTTGTTCCCATCCCTGTTAATCCTAAGGAGAATTCGATGTTTATAAATTATTAAGTTACGTTATATCAGTTATATGTGACTTGATAATAAAACAACATCAAAACTGTTTTGCTGCTCTGTTATGCTAATTAATTATAAATACCTTTCTCAATTATTTGACAGGATTTCCTGGGAAAATAGGTTTCTGAACATATTTGCGATTCAAATGCGTTTTTATATTATAAAACATGACACTTTTACCTTAAATATTCTTCACTATTTATTGAATCCCTGCTGTTAGGATCAATGTTAAAGTTAAGTGGTTAGCTGACTTTACACACAGGTCGCTTTTAGTAATGAATGGTGCTGACAGTTCATGGTTGCATCAAGATTTGGGCTATATATCCTTTCTGATTAGGTACTGTGATTGAGGAATCATATATGATTGGATATAAATCGTGTCTATAATAATTCTCAGTATAAAACACTGTATGAGACAATCAATGTGTTAGATGTGTCAAAGGATTTTCTTTGACCAAAAAGCTAATATAAAACAATTAAATTTAATTGTCAAATTCGATTGTCTTCAATTAATTTATTGGTTTTCATTCTGGTGTTTTTACTATTCAAGCAATTCTAGTAATATAAATATGTTTTATATGAGAGCGTGCCCAAACTTTAAAACCATATATTATGTACCTGTCCGGCTTGAACCTTTTAACATTTATTTATATGATAGTGATTACATTTTCGTTATTAGGTGATATTTATATGAATTCTTAAATCGAACAATATTTACAAATGTGATCCTCTCCTCGTAAGGAATCTATTAATTAAATCATTCTTTTCTATCCTCTTACTTCTTGTAATAAAAAGTATTGTGATCTTATCAAAATTCAAAACTCGAAATTGAGTTTTAACCAGAAATACATGTTTCGAAGTCCCCCCCCTGGGAACTGAAAAAATGTATTTAGCAAATAGTCTGTATGTCTGAACGAAATATCTCATTTTTAGGGATTCTGAGGGAACTAATTTTTTTTCTTTTTAATGTAAAACTGGTATAATTTAAAGTCGTGAGAACAGCAACCTTTTTTTTTAAATGTACGTCATTTATTTAACTTATTCAAATAATTCCATAATAAAATGATTTTATTTTTTTATTTGAGTGTGGCTAAAAATAAAAGTAAGCAGAAAGATCACAATAATAGTTTTTCTCACAAAAAAATTTTGCTGGTAATAGTTTCTACTTTATAATTGACATTCATCAATTCTCTGTAAAAAATGTTTTGTTTGTTGGTATTTTCTTGAATTAACACAATTATTATTATTATTATTATCAAAGCAAAACTACATTTGGGAGAGTTATAATGCAGTGAGACTTGTAAGACCTATTATGCTTCTCTCAAGTCTTCTCAGTGCAGTGCCCTATTACCGGGCAGTGAGCTGTAGAGGCTACAAGCAAAAGGAAATCTGAAAGAAGAACCACAGGATTCAAACCCGGCACTGAGAAGGCTCTGGGCGCCAATGAAATTAGATGTTGACGGGCTTTAAATTAAAAAAAAAATTACATTTATGGCTGAAGAGATACGATTAGCCCCTGTTGGAATGGCTTGCGGAGGTACCGAGATTGAAACCAGCAGTGCTCGTATCAGATTTTCTTTTGCTAGTAGCCTCTAATACACTCGCTACCCGGTAAAGTGCACTGCACTGAGAAGACTTCAGGAAAGCATAATAGGTCTTACAAATCTTTCTGCATTAAAAATGCATCGTCAAAAAAAAAAAATTACATAGCTTGACAAATTTAATAATTAAGCGACAAACATGTAGTTTCATTGCAAAAAAATAAAATATAGGGCCAAAAATAGTTAAAAGAATGACAAACTATACATGTCATTACAACAACAATGTATGTGCATTTGTACTAATATTAGGTTATATTTACTTGTCAACTACTTGCATATTGTTCATTTCTTTATGGTATTGTTGTTATCAACATACTGATAATAGCGCAATTAAATATACTTGTACTATAACAAATTATATAATGTTACAACATGATGGGGAACCTTTTATTATAATTAGTTCAAATTTGAATTTATTGTTCTTGTATTAACAATATATAATAGTACATTAATAAATTTTATTACTTTTACCAAAGTATTGGTCTAATTTTTTGTTGATTAAAACTATTTTTAACTAATTTAATATATCTGGTATTTCATCCGTCTAATGCAGCATGCATACACATCTCATATTCCTGACCAGTTTCGGATTTCCATCCATCATCAGAGCAAATTTATTTTCTTTAGAGAGTTTACATCAACTTGTTTGTGTGTTTCTGTAGTATGTTTTGTATGTTTCTATCACATACTACGTTGGTTGGTTTTCAATTTAATATATTTTTGTTAACAAATTTTCTGAGTACTGTTTCTTTTTTCGCCGAAAGATTAAGAGAGACTGGAACAATAAATATGTAATGTTATAGTGTGATGATGTGTAGTAGCACGAGCGGTTTCGTATTAGGGCTTGTAAGTATGTTTGAGGAAAATATAGAAGTATAAGAATAATTAAGAAGTCACCACTGTTAACAATTAAATATAATCTTCCAAATAATAACTACAAGTTATTTGGTATTATAAACTTATTTAATTTATTGTGAAACTGGCACAGATATTTAGAGAGCGATTCCTGAATTAGTGTTTCGGCTTTGGAAGCAGAATGCGACTTAGTTGTTTGAAGGCTAAGTGCAGACTATCTTTTTTTTGAACTGAACTATTTAGCGCTAAAACTCTGTACATAATAAATGCCTCACAGTATATAATACATTCTGGGTATATTCCAAGACCTTCTTTATATCCCTGAAGTCTTTGCCACTGGTGTACCCACCTATCTAAATTGCCTACATTATCATCCTCCTTCACTTCTGATCCATTCTCCTACACACTCATTCTCATCTGCAAATATACAACTCAAACAACCTCGCCCCGAACGGAAAATCCAGTGAACACATACACCGAACATTCACTCACCATACACCCGTATACAATTGGGAAGCAGAGCACTCAGTATTCTTCCACTTCCAAACGACCTACGCCCACCAAACATATTCTAAAAACGTTATCCGTATACACATAAGTATACTCTTATTATCTAAAAAATGACTGCACATCATATCCATATAGAAGAATTAAATATAATAGAACAGTCTAATATATGTGCTATATTCGACAATATTCTTCATCACATTTAAATCTCCCTTGAATAACACCTCAATTGGAGATGTTATATTAAATCTTTTCCGACAATCAATCAGCCTAATACATTCTTCTATTACATGGCGAACAGTTAAAACTGAAGCATTACACTGGGTTTACACATTGGTTTACTTTTTCCTAACAGTAAGTGAGAATGAGTTATTCTAGTATAACCTAGAGCCAGCCTTGTGAGGATTATTATTTCCTGCCTAGAAAACGATTGGTATGTTGTAGATTGTTATAGAGGATTATTTCACTGCGACCTGAATGATCCATTTTGTGTCCCCCCGGAGACTTCTCAATGCGCTGCCGTCTTCGCGGCAGTGTTCTCTCGTTGCAAACAACACTGTCCATCACCAGACTATGAGTTGTAGAAGCTCCTAGGAAGAAAAAAAATCTAAGAGTAACACAGCTGGACTGGAACCTGGGACTGCCGCGTGGGGTCAAGTACACGCTAACCACTGATCTTAATTCCTTCCCTTGGAAGGAACTATAGCTTTCCTCTAAAGTATCACTTTAATCTGAATGAATGGTTTTTACCGTCTACATAATATCAATATACATTAGAAGCATTGATAAAATTGCATATTTAAAGAAAATCTGTTAATGGGTAAAGCTGTTACTTTAAAAATTTTTCAAAAAAAAAAAATTCCCCTATTTCTAAATGGTTCTATTGGTGAGGTTTCAAATTCAAACTGACTAAACGAAAACATTGCAATTCCGGCTAGCGAGCTGTACTAGAGGCTCTAGCAAAAGGAAATCTGATAGGAGCACTGCAGGATTCAAACCCGATACCTCCGCGAGCCATTCACAGGGCTAATCTTATCTCTTCAGCTATAAGTGTAATTTTTTTAAATTTAAATCGCGTCAACATCTGATGTTATTGGCGTAGAACCTTCTCAGTGCCGGGTTTGAATCCTGTGGTTCTTCTTTCATATTTCCTTTTGCTAGTAGCCTCTACAGCTCAATGCCCGGTAATGGGGCACTACACTGAGAATACTTGAAAGAAGCATAATAGGTCTTACAAGTCTCGCTGCATTATAACTCTCCCAAATGTAGTTTTGCTTTGATGAATGTACAGAAGTCAATTATAAAGTAGGAAACCATTACCAGCAAAATTTTTTCGTGAGAAAAACTATTATTGTGATCTTTCTGCCATCTTTTAAAATTTTCAGTCAAACTCAAATAAAAAAAAAAATAAAATCAGTTTATTTTGGAAGGTTATTGGAATTATTTTAATAAGTTAAGAAAATGAAGTACATTTAAAAAAAAAAAAAAAAGGTTGCTGTATTCATGATTCTAAATTATTACAGTTTTACCATTCCTTTTGTTTTCCATAAGAATCTTCTATTTCGTATTATTTTCGTTTGTTTTATGCCAGCTATAATTTTATCCAGCCTGTTATTATATTTAATACTTTCAATTTCTGAAAATGATCATCCTAAAGCGAGCACTTTAAACAAGCAAAAGGACAAGTAATAAAAAAAAAAACAGAAAAAAAAGAAAGAAATGTTTATTGTATATATTAGTTTTTATAGGTTTATCTGTCTCTATAGAAATGCCGACATGAAATTTTATGAGTACCGGTCTCCCTTGTGTTGGTCGGTTGTTTGTTTCTTGTTTCTTTGTTTTACTAGAGGAAAAACTCAATTATCTGTGGGAAATCTTTTTTTTTTGTTGTTTTCTTTTGTTTTTATACCTGTGCTCCAGCTTGAGTAGAAATAAAGAAAACATTGTATTGTGGCTAAATAAAGACTGGATTTTAATTTAAAGGAATCTTTAGTTTTATTATAAATATTCAGAATTAAAAACATATAATATGTTTAATAGCAAAATTTATATATATTTTTTTTTTTTTGACAACGATTCTTACAAATACTAAATTCAATTTTCATTTATCTATTGTGAAGAATATATCTGAGGGAATGTGTTACTTTTTTTTATTACTAAAAAAGATTATTTATTTCTATATAAGAAATAAGAAACATAAAAATAGTATGGTTTAAAAAATTATATATTTATAATTTGCAGAAATTATAACTGTTTTCGGAGGTGCATAACTCCTCAAAATCATTTTGAAATATACTAAGGAAATTATCCAAATTTTGTGTTAATTGAAATGTGATTGGTGAAGTTGAGTTTGTTGTGTTGGTGCGTTGTGTTGAGCTTGTGGCGTGAGCGGTTTAGTAAAAGGGCTTGTAAGTATATATATGTTTAAGAGAGTGAAGTATCAGAAATAAAAAAGTAGTCACCACTGCTAACAATAAATTGAAATAATAACTGCAAGTTATTTGCAAGATATTATATATTAATATGCATTGATGCTAAGAGAGCGAAAAACAAGTGTTCTGCTTCGGTGTCTATACAACAAACTGTTATGTTAATGAAATTAAGTATTTATCTAGATCAAATGCAAAGCTCTTATGTTTTAACTTAAAGTGGTATGGATTTTTAGAGAGCGATTCTTGAAGCAAGTGTTCTGGCTTTGAAAGCAGAATGCAAACTGTTCGAAAGAATGCTTTCTCTTACAAAACAGTTGGCCAATTGGCATTGTATTAATTTAACGGATTCTTGCGCCTTTGTCTATTGGTTTGCATTGACCTAGATTGTAGTACAACTGGCTCTATCCCCATCACTAAATATACTATTTGAACTATCTAATTTTCACAAAACTATTTTCCAAAACTATTATTTTTCCATTTCGTTCTTCTACTACATAATATAATGAACAATAGTGCGGCATGTAAAGTTGGATTTGAGAATATTCTGCCCAATCCTCTCTGATTTTTTCTATCATATAAAATCTGTTAGAAATTTTCTCCAGGGGCCACCTACAGCTCACTACCCGTTGTCTGTAACGAGAGAACACTGTCTGAAGGCCGGCAGCGACAGGAAAAGGCTCCGGGCTCAAATTACCTACCATAGTTGTTCATGCACCTTAAATAAAAATTAAAACTTTGTAAACGCAAAAATAAATATCGTACTTGAGAGTTATTCGATTCACTAGTAAATTATAGCTTTCACACTAATTTAGCCTTCTTTTATAAGTATGGTTTCAGTAAGGTTTGATTATAGTTCCAAATATTTTGTAGGGTAAATACGTATGTAACAATTTCTCTTTAAAATCATAACTTGCTTATTCATATATTTATGTTTACTCATACTTGGAATTTTTGTATTGTTGAATGTGTACATTTTTTGAAATTGCATTTTATTGAGGGGGTGGGGGTGGGAAGGATAGAGTGACTATTTTTTCATTGATTCTATCCTGGATCGGTTACCAGTAGGAGGGAGGGGCCATAATTTTTTTCAATTATTATTTAACTTAAACAAATAAAAAGAAAATACAAAATCATTTTCAGATTCAAAATTAAAAAAAAAATATATATATATTAATAGAACCACAGAATACAATATTAATAAAAATTTGTTTCTGGTTTTGTGTGTGTGCATTTACAATTTTAGTTTTTAATGAGGCCTTGGATTAAACCAACATATTATCTTGAAGGACTACTTTTGGATTCTAAATGCATGCAACTGTCAATATATATTTGTGAAGAAGAAAACCAATGCCTTTTTTTTTACAAAGTCAAACATTTCCATATCTTGCAAAATATAATAATATCTCTGCAGCCTCTTACACTTTTTTCTTTTCTGTTCTTCCGCGATAAGGGACTCTTGAGGGCGACATGCTCTTGTCAATTTGTTATAGCATGTGTTTCTTTCGATTTATTTTTGGAGCATAACTTGGATAATGTAAGAAATTTTCGTAATATGTGACTAAGTGCTCTACTAGTAAGCTTCATCTTTGTGTTTAGAGGTATGTATTGTATGTGTGTTAAATTTATTAGATTTGTTCTACAAGTCTGATTCATCATCTATATTTCTATTCTATTCCTTTTAATGAAATCATATATGCAACGTAGCCTTTCTGGATTCATTATCTAGCCATTATGATTTTAGCGCTCCATGGTAAATGTGCGGACAGTTCCTTTAAAAAGTATGTCGCGTTTTGAGCTATTTTTACTGCAAGCAAATCTTCACTGACACCGCATTCACATTTAGGACATTGTTTTGTGTTTTATATTTTATATAGATGCGGTTTCGTAAGGTTATGGTTAAACCGAAGTCTCCTTATTGTTGTATAAAAACTGTCTTTACTCCCAGTAATCAAAAACCATGGCTTAGTTGTTCGATTTAGAGACGTACGGTCAGCGTTATTTCTATCTTTCCTTTCTTTGTCGCGTTCATACAGCTTCTGCCATGCGTCCAAACAATTTTGAAAACGTTATCTAAATCTACTAAAGTAACAATGGTACTGTGTTCTCCAAATTGAATGATTTTTTTTTTATATTGCTAGATCATCGACTTTTTGATTATCGACGATTCCAGCGTGTCCTATTATCTATAGTAGTTGTATTCTTTCTTCCCTCTGCAATTTCCAGGCCAGTTGCTATATCTGTAATAATAGGGTCCGTTGAATCACCCAAATGTTTATTCTTTGCAGTGCACTTTTGAATCATTTAAGATCACTACTCATAATCAGCTGTTCCGCCTGAAGAACTAATTCAGCAGCTACTACTTATAGCCACTACATATATAGAAGGTGCAATATTAGTGAGCCTACATTGTATGTAAGCCCCTGTTTGTGGGTCTAACACAGCATAACCATTCCTTTTTTAATTTAAAGCCGTCTTTTAGTAGAAGTATGATTTGCCTTGAATCTCTCTAATTTGAGCAATGAAAACCTGATGAGGATATTATCTCTAATCCTTTCTGATTTTGTCATATAAATCAACGTGGGACGTATAGGGACATAATGGGACAGTGACTGCTGCGGACTCGTGTGTAATATATCTAACCTGGACTATAAATCAGCCCCATAAAACAAAAAACATTTCATGCATTACTGGCGTTCTTCTTTTCTGCAGAATCTATGTAAGAGTACCAGTTCTAATAGCCTTGATATTCTCAGCAGGGTATGCTGTGCCTCTTATTGAGGAGTCTTGTCAGTAATAGTTCCCATCCTATCGTAATGGCCATTGGTTTTGCTTCTACTAAGAGAATGTTACTGGGAGTGGGTCTCATGGCTTCTGGACAGTTGCAAACCTTTTTATATTTAATTCTATTTCCGTAAATTCAGCACGCATTATTGGGTATGAGCTACATACAGCCCTATAAACAACTCTTTATGGACTTTCATATGAGCCATTTTGAATGGAGCTAATTGAAAAGCTCTGGTATAGTATTTGGCGACTAAACAGAGTATTTGCACTTTTATTTGAGGACACTTCAAATCCTATTTCTCTATACCTTTCATTAAGATGTATTGTCTTCCCATTTGTCTTAGTACACTTTGTGCACTTTGTAATTTGTCTTGTACGCACAACTCTCCATCATCAGCAAATTGATAATTGAAAGATAAAACAGAAATAAAACAAACAACGTTGAACATTTATAAAACTATCTAAACTAAAAGTTAAATGTTTGCACTAGCAAAGTTTACGAACAATTTGGACTCATAGGGGTTGAAATCTGGGGCTCAACCAAGCGAACCATTTCGAAAAGAATCCAGTCCCTCCAATTCAAAATCATACGTATTATCACCCAAGCTCCATATTACGTATCGAACCTGACCTTTCACAACAACGTAAAAATTCCTTTCATCACAGAAATAATATCTTTCAATTTCAAAAAATTCTATGAATCTCTCCTCATTCATCCTAACTTCTTGGATGTCTCGTCCCACAATCCAGGTAGTCCTCCCCGCCGACTGAAACGCCTGTGGCCGCGAGACTTACTTTTTCAACATCAAATTGCCTAAGTAAACATTAAGGGACATTATAACTGAATAATGTCCCT
Organism: Triatoma infestans; assembly: GCA_011037195.1. Taxonomy (NCBI): domain Eukaryota; kingdom Metazoa; phylum Arthropoda; class Insecta; order Hemiptera; family Reduviidae; genus Triatoma; species Triatoma infestans. The sequence goes on along the minus strand of JAAEAF010002473.1, from coordinate 102,858 downwards.
CACATGTGAACATATCCTTATTTTTGCTTATTGTATTAAATAATTTAATTAATATATATGTGAAGAATTTAAATTACTATTGTTAAAATAACTATGGTTATTCAAGTTTTTATAAAGAATGTGATGTACGCTGTGTAATTTCTACTACTGTCCAACAGTTTTAACTTTGATATTATGCAAAATCTGATTTATTTTGATTACTTTATTACAGCAGGTTATCTGAGTCAATATTATCTGAGGTGTAGAGACTTTCTCAATCATAATAAAAGCACAATTTTTTTTTTTTATAAATTCATTCATATAATTTTGGGGCTATCTAGAGAGTTTGGTAGCGCTAAACATCTACGTTGTATATAAAAAAAAATAGGGAAGATATTAGTTTTAAATTATAAAATAAATCAAATGTATTCACAGATAGATTGAAACATTTCTTAATGCAATACCTTAACGGGATCTCTATTGACGAGGCTACAATTTAATATCACATATCTACGCCCCATAATAAACTACAGCTCTGGCAGTTACATTTTAAATATTTTCAGTTTTCTAGAAAAGGCAATATTTTTATTAAACAGAATTTTGTTAAAATTAATTATTACAAATTTTAATTTATTCATTAATTACATTCTTTTATTAATATATCTATCAAAAGATTGTGTATTTTTGAAATAAATTTGTCTCTATTTTCTGCTTTTTTAAAAATGTTTGCATGAAATTACACTCAAAATGGCACTTACTTTATTAATTATTTTTATAGCTTATAATTGTGATTTCCTCGAGCTCCATTAATTTTGAAAATATGCATGGTAGTTCTGTGATTCTCATTATAGAAAAACAAGAAAGCAAAACTTAATTTCGTGAAAGGAGGAATTGGAAAATACGACTCATCTTCAGAGACACGTAATGCGGGACACAATGCCAGTATGTATTGACTGTTACGTTAAATCCGGTATAGACATGAAGGACATTGGGGAAGCCTGATTTCATAACTTTCCTAAACCGGCCCAAAATATAATTTTTTCGGTAAATATTACTGATAAAAATTTGTAACTTTATTTATGTGCAAAGTAATTCAAAGTTTAAACAAAATTATCGAAGTTAATTTATTTTCAAATGTTAATGTATTTTCGAAGCATAAAGTCACCTTTCTCATCTAAGCGATCTTCTAAAAAAGTTTTTAATAAGTTAAATTGTACAACCCATATAGGAGGTTATGGAAACTCTATCTAGAGGACGAAATTTTTTCAGTGTCGGTTGTGGTCACTTTTTCCCCATAATTATGTTTACAGTGTTATTACTAATTTACTACTAATTTTAAATGTTTTAATTACAAAAATCCGTTTTGAGTCCACAGCATAGCTCAAAAACGAAAAACCGTAGAAAGTTGAAATTTGATATTCCATTTAGGTATCTCCATGGGATCTGACAGTACGTTATCTGTCAAAATTCCTCAAGCGGAAGTACCAATTAACTAGTTGGATTTTTTACTTTTTTGCGATTTTCTCGAAAATGGTTCCGATGATTTCCTTTAAACATGGAACATCAACCACACATACAAAGAGCTAAAACTTTTATTTGTAACATTTCTCCGGGAAAATGCATTTAAGGACACTTTTGAGGGAGGGGTGGGGTTTGGTTTCATTTTTCATCTAAATAATGTTAATTAGAATTAAATATGTTGTTGAAATTCCGAGTTTAAAAAAAATCGGATAACCGGAAGTGCGTTTACTTTACCACTTTACTAAATAACTTTTTTCACTTTTTCGCAATTTTCTCTAAAATGGCGATTTTCTTGAAACTTCGTATATAAACTAAACATGCAATGATCTTCAACTTTTATTTAAAACATTTCTCTGGGAAAATTCATTTAAGGGCACTTTTAGGGGAGGGGTGTGGGTTACGTTTTTCTCTAAAGTGCTATCACAGTTGATTTATACAATTCTATCATCATCCAAACAAAATTAATTAGAAATAAATAAATGGCCAAAATTCCAAGTTTTAAGTAAACCGGAAGTGCGCTTTTACTGAACAGTTTTTCGACGAATTTCGTTAAATTTGTTGCACAAAGTATAAAATTTGTGAATTATAATTTTGAGAACAGGAGTAAGAGAAAGTTGTGTGAGTGTTTCACGCGAGTTTTTTTTTTTAATAACATTACCAGCAACTGAATAGTTTTGTTCAGTAATGTGGAACAACCGCGTGAACCATTTTGATTAAATCCTTATTGTCGGATTCTCTGATAGCACTTAAACTAAATATGAAGTTTGAACTTTCTAGATTTCCCATTTTTGAGTTATATGGTCAAAACACACACACACACACTCGCAGACTAATTTCTAGTAACGACATTTTTGTCTCCAGGGATCTCAATACTTCTGTTTCCAGTAAGAACTTTATATAATTACAATTTGACAGTATATCTTAAATAACTAATCAGTAGGATAATTATTAATTATTCAAAACTCGCAGCAACGGATTCAATATTAAACAATTGTAGAAGTTGTTGGCCGTTAGAAATGATATGATGTATCTCTTAGTTGGCTGATCGGCCGGGGGTATCATAAGAAAAACACTAAAAAATTTTTTTAAGTGTTTTTTATTAATGGCCCGACGTTTCGACAAACATTGTTTGTCTTCTTCAGGGGCTATCTTGTAAATACAGAATTTGTGTGCTCTATTACATGTTCAATTATGACTGTGGTCTATGAGTGTACTGCCAGTGACTTATGACTGGTAGTACACTCATAAAGTGAGAATAAAATTATAAATACTTACACCAATATTAGTTGGTTTAAAATAAAAATTTTGTGTCAAGTCTATATATAAATCCTTAAAAAAAAGGACATATTTTAAGGTAATTTAAATATTTTATACTAAATTTTGTTATTCAATGACAGATTATAAAGTAGGTCCTCTATAAATTACATAGTTTTATTATGTTGTTGGCGCACGTTTTTATTCAGACATGTGTGTTGAAAATTAAGTGCTATTGAAGGTAAAATTTTAAGTGCTATTACAAAGTATGGCAAATCAAATTGTATTATAGTTAAAAATTAACCTACTTTTGTGTAGGTTGATAAAAGGTTATGTAATTACTTACGTTATTTATTTAAATTTTCATATTGATGTAATATTAAAATAATTACAAGATGTAATAATCCGTTTCACGGAAAGAGCGCATTGATTGGGTAAATATAACTATTTTAATTTTTTCACTAATTTTTACTTTCTCTTACTCCTAGTGAGTAAGAAGGAGTATTGTAATCGTGTCAAATTTTCCATATCGAGTTTTCACCGGAAATATCCTTTTTGATGTCCCCTAAGTCCAAAAAAGTGGTTTTTAGAAATGGTCTGTGTGTGTGTTTGTGTGTATTGTATGTGAACAGCATAGCTCAAAAACGAAAAACCGTAGAAAGTTGAAATTTGATATTCCCTTCAGGTTTCTGACATGAGATCTGACAGAACGTAATCGAAGTGGTATTCCTCAACCGGAAGTACCACTTCACTATTTTTTTTTTTTTTTTTTACTTTTTGGCGATTTTCACAAAAATAGCTCCTACGATTTTCTTTAAACTTGTTATATGAACTACACATGCAAAGAGCTATAACATTTATTTGAAACCTTTCTCTAGGAAAATTCATTTAAGTGCAATTATGGGGGTGGGGTTAGCTATTTATCTAAAGTGCTATTTCAGTTTATTAGACAATTCTGTCATCTAAATATTGTTAATTAGAATTGAATATGTTGTTATAATTCCGATTTTAAAAAAAATCGGATAACCGGAAGTGCGTCTACATTACCATTTTACTAAAAGTTTTTTTCACTTTTTCGCGATTTTCTCAAAAATGGCTCCGACGATTTTCTTGAAACTCCGTATATAAACTTAGCATACAAAGATATACAACTTTTATTTAAAACATTTCTCTGGGAAATCATTCATTTAAGGACACTTTTAGGGGGGGGGGAATTATGTTTTTCTCTAAAGTGCTATCATAGTTGATGATACAATTCTATCATCCAAACAAAATTAATTAGAAATAAATAGATGTCCAAAATTTCGAATTTCAAGGAAATTAGTAAACCGAAAGTGCACTTTTACTGAACAGTTTTTTTCAGTTTTCGACGAATTTCATTAAATTTTTGACACAAACTATAAAATTTGTCAATTATAATTTTGAGAACTGGAGTGAGAGAAAGTTGTGTGTGTGTTTCACACCAGATTTTTAAGTATATTAAAGCTAATAGTAAGAGATCGTGTATAAATTTTCAAATTTGAGTTTTAACCGGAAATATATATGTTTTGAGGTCCTCTGAGTGCGAAAAAAATTGTTTTCTCCATTGCTTTGTACATATTTATATGGTATGTATGTATGAGTGAACATAATATTTCAAATCGACAAAAAATCACAGGGAACTCAAACTTGCTATCCCGTTTAGATATTACCTCCGAACCGTGTGAAATTTTCGGGCAAAATCCATCAACCGGAAATACGACTTTACCGAATGATTTTTCAGTTTTTCACATTTCCCGGAATATAGCACTAAACTTCGTTTTCTATCTAAATACAAAATTATCTATCACTTTTTGTTTTTTTTTTGGAATATTTTTGTGTGAAAATTTGTTTTTGCGAAGTTGTGGGAAATCAGTTAAGTTTGTCCCTCTTGTACAAAGAAGTAACACTTGTACAATGTATGGGTTTGACCACATATTAACATACAATTAAAGTATTGCAAGAATTTATAAATTTAAAAAAAAAAAAAAATCAGTTTAACTGAAAGAGAGTCTTCATATAATATGTTTTGGGCGTTTTTAGAATTTTATTGAACACAATTTTAACCATGTTAATCTTTCAAGCCGGGAGTCCAGAAAATAAATTGATTTTATACAGTTCTGCGGAATTTCTGGCATTAAATTTCAAATATTATGTTATGTTGGTTGAATGTTATTAGCACTTTCTTCTCGGTTACAATGCAATAACTTCCTTTTATCTGCCTGTCCCCTTCAACATCTCCTATATTTATGTTTGGAAAATGCGTAAAATCTGATGTAAGAGAAAAAAAAACAAATTGTATTTTATATATAATTGTGTTGGAATGCGTTGTATAGTTTATTGGCTGTTTCAGAAAAAGTAAATGTATAACATATTGTAATCTAAACTAGCTATTGCAACTAGTTTTAAGTGGGTTCGTATAGATAAAATACTCTAAACTTCAATAAAGAAAACACCAATTTATTGTTATACACAATAAATTACAAAATACAACACTTAATAATAATTATTTCACAATTTAAACCACAAAAGTTCACTTTGTTCACTTTTTATACACTTTCCACAAACGTACACTTCGTTTGTAACTAAAAAAACTCTCCCAACTCGCTGAGGTCCCACTATTTATACCGGTGGAGAATCTTCTAGAATCTCAGTCCTTCCAGAAAGAACTAGAGCGCGTCGCCAGCGCTTCCTAGCGGCCCCTAAGAGAACTTGAGGTTCCTACTTCCTCTCCTAGATGGCACCACTGGCTGCGTTACTATAATAATAATAATAAAAACAAAATAAGGCTATAACAGAAGGTCCATTTTCCAAACAAACCCTGAAAAATCACTACATACATACGAAAAAACAGCCAAGAAACTACACACGCATTCCAGTAAAATCCAGCATGGCAGAACCGCTAGAGCCTAGAAAAGATCTAATTAGAAGACAAAACAACTTCAAATATGAAATTTTTCTGTTCAGAAAAAAATGTGTATAACATTGTTATCCTTTGAAAATGGCATGTAAATTGCCGAAACGTCGGGAAAACTAAATGTATAACATATAATAATAATGAAAAGAAAATAAGGCTGTAAAAAAAAGGTTCATTTTCCAAACAAACCTGGAAAAATCACAACATTCGTATAATTTTGTTTCATTGTGTAAAGGGATTAGCTAAGAGGTTTTAGCATGGAAAATAAATTTCCATGCTAAAAACGGAGAAAATAAATTTAAATGCTAGCAACACGGAGATCCCAGGTTCGAATCTAGCCATGTTACTCTTGGATTTTTTCTCTTCCAAGGAGCCTCTCCAACTCACTATCCGGTGATGGACAGTGTAGTCTGTAACGCGAGAACACTTCCGGTGATGGACAGTGGTATCTGTAACCCAAGAACTCTGTCCGGAAGCCCGACAGTGCACTAAAATGGCCCCCGGGCGCAAATAACCATAGATGGTTTTGACACGCCTTAATTAAAAAAAAATTACAACAAAATTCACAATAGTTCTCTGTGTGATGTGATTTGTTTGTTACACGACAGTTTTTTTTTCTTTTGTTTTGCCGACAGTAAATTTTTGCTAAGCTATCAAATGTGTATGGTATCGCATTTTTTTGCGTGATTTTTGATTGTATGTGATCCGTCAACAATGTTTCCAAGACGCCAATTTTGAATTTGAAATGGCAACATTTTGAAATAGCCTTTTAACTCCATATTGTATTAAACACTGATTTTTATTGGTTAATACTTTCATCATTTTAAGGTTAAATAAAAATTTAATTAAATCATACAAAATTAATTAATTTTTTTTTTTATCTGTTAAAGCAAATATTTTTCTTATTTTTATTTATACAATATGTTTTCAATAAACTTTGTTTTTTAATTTACTAGTGATTACGAGATTGTTAATTATCTTTAAAAATATAGACAACAAACAAAATTCCATTAAATTTAACTACTGGCCAGGAGCACATCGCAGTTAGTAAGTAATATTGCGTTTAATTAAAGAATTTTCACAAATCAATTAAAATTATGTTGTTGGTAATAAAGTGTACAGATGAAAATTGGATATCTGACAATTTTAATAATATAATCCCATTTTCTCAAAGCTATTTCTCAATAACTAGTCATGAAAAATATTCTCTTATTTAATGTGCATATCTTAATTAAAAGTAAAGTACTGAAAGTCACATTATTATATAGTAATCTTGAGTTATTATAAAATAAATTCTTTATAATATAATTTCGTAAGTTTTTTAAACTACCAGATAAAAGTTTTGGATTTAGTAAATTCAGAATTTATGTTTGTTGTTTATCGGCCATTAGAGGTATATATTGTTATAATTTGTGAGTTTCGGCCGGAAGAATTATTGCCATCGTTTTGATAAAGTTATTATCTTTTTCTAGCCAGAAATGCATTTTGTGAAGTGTGCAAAGTGTAATCTAGGATGTAGTGTGTAGCTTGTCTTGTATGTCTAAAATGACTTGGGGAGTAGCGACCCTAAGAGTTATCACAGCTCTACATGCACTTCGCCAGAATAGTATGCAATACACTTAAACTACATATACTTTACCCTTTATATACAAGGGCAAACACATTGCACAAACCTAGGGTGTCTGAAATGTTTGGTGATGTTGTGTTGTATATTTGTAATAGCACGAGCAGTTTAGTAAGTAGGCTACTTACAAGCAGGGGCTTGTAAGTATATATGTTTAAGAGAGTGAGTGTCAGAAATAAGAAAGTAGTCACCACTGCTAACAATAAATATATTCTATTAAAATAATAACTACAAGTTATTTGCAAAGAAATTATTAACTTATTAATATGCACTGATGCTAAGAGAGCAAAAAACAAGTGGTCTGCTTTTTGATGTCTACAACAAACTGTGTTGAAGATGTCTTCTAATTGTTATTTCAAATCTTCCCCTGTGAGAAGAAGGAATAGACAATGCTATCAAGTTCATGAACTCTAAAAGACAATAGTGGTCTTCTACCAGAAATGTCCTTTTGCAAGGGAATGCCACATATTCTTCATAATTTTGATTTTTTCAAATTAAATATATTTTTATATTTCTTGCGTCCATCACATCTCCGTCTTTAGTTAATTGGGGTGAACCAAGTGTGAAGGAAGGGATTAGGTCAGTGGTAGCACGCTGGACTGGCCATGCGGAGGTCTCAGCATGCTGCCCTTAGAGGCTCTTCTTAGGAGCCCCTACAGCTCACTTGTCCGATGATGGGCCGTGACGTCTGTAGCTAGAGTACACTGCACGGATGCCAGCAGTGCACTGAGAAGGCTGCGGGTGACACAATCGATCTTTCAGAACATATAATTCTCTATAACAATTTAATCTAAATCTAATGTCTAAAATGTGACTCACCGTTTCCATAAATTTATAATTTATTTCTTGGTAAAAATGTATCTTTTGTAGTATGAAAAGTGTAATGTAGATGCTGTGTGTAGCAGCTATCTCGTATGTCTAAAATGTGACTCAACCTTTCGATAAATTTATTGTCTTTTTCAAGGCAAAAATATATTTCCTGTAGCGTGTAAGGTGGAATGTAGTTGTGTGTGTAGTGTAGCTGTCTTGTATGTGAAAAACGTGAATGATTGTATAATGTCACCTTTTAGACATACAAGTGTGATGGATGCCAGAAATATAAAAATATATTTAATTTGAAATAATCAAAAATATCAAGAAAAATGTAACATTCCCTTGCAAAAGGACTATTCAGGTAGAAGACCACCATTGTCTTTTAGAGTTCATGAGGAGAATAGTGTCGACTTGTTTGGACTTGAATTGTGTGCAGGTTTTATAAGTGGTAGATACGAGTATATCTGTGCCACTGGTTTTGTGAGTACTGGGAGATACTACGAGCTATCGTTTTATAGATACGTTCCAATTTGCCATTGGAAGCAGGGTGGTAGGGGAGTAGTGTTAACTTTTCGGATTTTCAATAGGGTGCAGATCTGAAGTATTATGGTAGAAGTGAAATTGGTACCTAAATCTGATAGTAGGTATTTGGGGATGCCATAACGGGTAAAAATTTCATTTACAAGTATCCGCGCAATATTCTCAGCCTTTTGATTTGTCATGGGAAACATCTCGACTAAACGAGAATACTGGCAGATAATGGTAAGGATGTATTTGTATTCCTCAGGACTGTCCAGTTATAAATTAAAACATAAGAGTTTATTCCAACTAATTTTATTAAATTAATAAGCATATTGCTGTGTTATTGAATAGTATTTAAATATCTTTAAAGAATATATTTAATTTAATCTACCAGTGTTTTCTTAATTATTCTTATTACTTCACTCTCTTAAACTTACATACACAAGCCCTTTACAAAACCGCTCAAGCCACTACAAGCTACCACTAAAAAACTAAAACACCACACCAATCACATTTCACAAGACAGTTACACACAACATCTACATTACTCTTTACAAGCTACACAAAATACATTTTGACCTTGAAAAATATAATACATTTATCGAAACGTTGGCAAGAATTCATCTTGTTTTTTCATCTTCTGGCCGAAACTCACGCCAAAAGCGCATATCATAAATGTATCTTATGCTTGAAATAAATGTAACATTATTGAAATTACTTTAATAATAGTCCGCTTTTTACTTTCTCTCTGTCTGCTGTAAGAGGAAGTATTGCCATGTGTCAAATAATCGAAATTGAATTTTTCTGTTATTATACACTATTTGAGTTCTCTTGATCATGAAGTATGTTTCTAAGATGTAATTATATGTACGTATAATGTGGTGTTTGTGTGAATAAAATATTTCAGAAACAGTAAGATCCAGGAAGATCGAACTTGATGTTTTGTCCTCTTTACCATCGCCAAATCTATCATGAATAATCCATCTATTGAATGATTTATTTTTGATGTTTTATTTTTGTGTTTTCTATGTAATTACTTCTTGTTTTGGAGACGAAAAAATCTTTCAATTGGTTCGCCTCTAGGAGCTTTCAGTTTTCGCTTTTTCTGTGAATTTCATGAAGCCTCAGATGTATCAGTATTCAGTTCTTCAAAATCGGATTGTTTCACTTCTTCTACTGTTTTCCTAGCGTAAAATGCAGGTAGTTTATCTTTGTTACGAATATACTCGTTAACCACCACAGTTCTCCGTTAATTTAATAAATATTTTGTTATTTGAAAACCACTCAGAATTGATTAATTTATCCTTTTTTCTTGATAGAACAGATTAGCATAGATTGGAGTCATATATTCAGAGATATAAATGGGAACAATTGGTGGAAAGTTGGAGATAACACTGAAGTAAATATCATATTTCTTAGCTTTCAAACATAGCATAAAATTTATTTTGTCATCATTTTCAAAAATTTTACTATAATAGGAGGTGTTTTGGTTAACTTTCTTGGTTTTAACCTATACAATTCTACAAAATTTACATCATAGGAGAAGCCTATGTGCAAAGCAATTTTCTCAAATATTAATTTTAAATTTTCATTTTCTAAAAATGGAGTATTAGTTATTCTCAATGCATTAGCTTGATAGGTTTGTTTTAAGTTAGACATTTGATATTTCAGATCTTGAACCTCACTTTTCAACTTAGTATTTTCAAGTTTTAATTTAGAAATATCCTCATAATTTTTTGAAACATTATTTTTCAAATTTGATAAAACTTCTTTTAAATTTTTATCGACCGAATCTACCTTTTTGCTAGTAATTTCATTATCGTTTTCAAGTTTGTTGAGCTTATCTTTTATAGATTTTATGTCTAGAGAGAGGGCTTCTAATTTAGCTATTATAATGCTAGTGTAGCATCGGTTACTTCACTTTTGTTTGAGATGTTCGTTTGCTTTTTCAAACTGCTTGGATTTTGAACTGTAGCCATGTTGGTTAATTCTAGTTTCCTTAACTAACCACTTGTGTTGGAAAGTTATTTTTTCTTGCACTTTTCACTGTTTCATCATAATAATTAAAATAAAAGTACTAATCAATGTAAAAAGCACAGAACCACACACACGTCTGTGATGAAAGAATCTAAATAATTTTTTCAAAAACCCATTTGTATACTATCTATTACAGTGAGGAGCCAATTTCCTCCAAAACTTAACCACCTTTAGGTACATTAAAGTCATTGCTAGTACTTCAAATTTGTAGGCAGTCACTTGAACTAATTTTTCAGAATTGTATTTTTTTCATTTTTCTTGATAATGACTCAACGGTTTTCTTTAAACTTGAATGCTAATAGCAGAAATAAACACTTTATTTGTAAATAATTCCTTGAAAATTTATTGTAGAGGGATACAGAGGAATCTGGACTTTAGACTTTTCAAATGTTATTGTATTTTATTATATTATCGGCGCTATTTACTGGACTATAATGTAAATCATTTCTTTGTAAACCATAGTCTTTGGTAGATACAAGTAAGTTGTACTTTGAACTTTAAAGAAAACTTGTCAATTTTATGCAATTCTATTTAATTTGGGGTGCTGCATAAGGCCATTGTGAAAGTTGAGCCGAAAGGAAGTCTAGCAAAAGCCAGTCATGTCAGGTTCTCAGATATGCTGATGATATCGTGATCTTAGGAAGAAGCGAAAAAGCACTAAATAAGAAACGGTTACAGACATTGATGGAGAGAGAAAGCAAGAAGATTGGGCTTGTGATGAATGAGTTGAAGACTAAATATATGGTGGTATCAACATCCGAAGCAAGGAGAAGACCGCATAATTTGGTCTTTAATAACTATACATTCGAAGGCATTGATTGTTTCTCATACCTTGGAGCGGAAATTAATAGCGAAAACAAGGTTGGTGATGAGATAAAGTAAAGAATAATGTTTGGAAATAAGGCATATTATGGCCTCTTAATATTTTTTAAAAACGACTCTTTTATCAAAAAAGACCAAGTTGAAGCTGTATAAGTCATTGGTCAGACCAGTATTTTTTCCTACAGAGCACAGACGTGGACTCTTAAAGCGAACATTCGAGAGGACAAATAATGAGACATATTTTTGGTCCAGTATGTACGCAAGGTACACTTGGCATAATAGGTCCAACCATGAACTGGACGAGCTGATAGATCAAAGAATATAGTACGTTTCATTATATCAAAAAGATTCAGTTGGCTTGGACATGTGAAAGACTTCCAGATGAGAGGATGGCCAAGAAAATATTGAGAGAAATTATCGTCGGACCGAGAAAATCAGGACGCCCGAGGAAATGCTGGATCAAGAAGGACGTGGAAGATGACCGGTCCAAAATCGGTGTGAATCAATGGAGACATAAGGCGCAGTACAGAGACGCTTGGAGAGGAAGGGTTAGGGAGGCCAAAGTTCACCTTGGACTGTAGAGCCGTTTAAGTAAGTAACTATTAACTCCACTAAGAGAAAGTCTGGTTTGCTAGGGAAGGGATTAGCTCAGTAGTTAGCGTACTGGACTCCCTCGCGGAAGTCCCGGATTCAAGTCCAGCTGCCCTTAAATCCCTAATACTTCTTAGAAGCTTCTCTAAAGCTAACTGCCTGGTGATGGATAGTGTTGTCTTTAAGGAGAGAATACTGTCCGCAGCAGCCCGGCAATGCTCAGAAAATACTCCGGACGTCAAAGACGTGTTGACACGCCTTAAATTAAACAAAATTATAATAATAATATTATTAATAGAAATTCTGGTGTGAATGTTTCATTCACTGGTCTGGTATTTTTTCCAAGTTATTAACAACCGCTTTTAACATATTTTCCATGAATTATTGAATTTTACTGATCACACTTTCACTGAACACAGAACGCAGGTGTTAGTCTTTGGAAACTTTTGAACCGTGAAAAAAAAAAAAAAACAATTTCTAATCGTCCGGTTAGAACCAAAATCTGACGGTGAATGAACACCGATATACCAGTCAATCTTAAGAAAAAGAAATAGTTTGTGGGCCAGTACACAGTCTTATTATATATATATTTTTATATTATTATTATTATATTATTATTATTATTATTAGATATATATATAATTAATTTCTTTGCATAAATAAACTGAAAATTCATCCAGTTTAGGTTTTATTTTTGTATATTTTTTTATTATCTTCATTTATTCAAAAAAAAGTAATTATTTCAAAGAAATGATAAATTTAATTCATAATCATAATTCAATATTTATACGAATGTTTTGTAAGCTTTTAAAAAAAATCTGGTGTGAAACACTCACACAACTTTCTCTTACTCCAGTACTCAAAATTATAATTGACAAATTTTATAGTTAGTGTACCAAATTTAAAATGAAATTCGTCGAAAAGTGAAAACACTGTCCAGTAAAACTGTCCGGTTTACTAATTTCCTTGAAACTCGGAATTTGGGTCATATATTAATTTCTAGTTATTTCAATTTGGATGACAGAATTGTATAATCAACTGTGATAGCATTTTAAAGAAAAACATAACCCCCCTCCCCCAAAAAGTCCCCTTAAATGAATTTATCAGGGGAAAAGTTTCAAATAAAAGTTGTAGCTCTTTATATGTATAGTTAACAACGCTGGTTTAAAGAAAATCGTTGGAGCCATTTTCGAGAAAATACCAGAAAACTGAAAATTATATTTCAGTAAAAACGCACTTCCGGTTATCTATTTTTTTTCAAACTCGGAATTTCAACAACATATTTAATTCTAATTAACATTATTTAGATGACAGAATTGTCTAATATACTGAAACAGCAGTTAAGATGAAAACCTAACCCCACCCCTCCCCCAGAAGTGCCTTAAATGAATTTTCCTGGAGAAATGTTTCAAATAAAAGTTGTAGCTCTTTGTATGTGTAGTTGATATACAAGTTTAAAGAAAATCTTCGGAGCCATTTTTGAGAAAATTGCAACAAAAACGTAAAAAAAAACAACTAGTAAAGTGGTACTTCCGGTTGAGGAATATTGACACATAACGCACCGTCAGATCCCATGGTGAGACCTAAACGGAATATCAAGTTTGAACTTTCTACGATTTTTCGTTTTTGAGCTATTGCTGTTCACATACTACACACACAACAGACACATACACACACACACACATACAGACCATTTCGAAAAACCACTTTTTTGGACTCAGGGGACCTCCAAACGGATATTTCCGGTGAAAACTCGATATCAAAATTTGACACGATTACAATACTTCCTCTTACTAGGAGTAAGAGAAAGTAAAAAGAAGAATGAATTTAGTCACACATATTCTTGCGAGATTTTGGAACAGAATTCCAACAGCAATTCTCATCCTTAGCACAATTTTTTGTCTTAACAGCTTTTTTAATTAAATTATTTTAATTAGACTATTGTTTGTATTATTATTTCATAAATACATAATATTTAATATTGTTTGAACAACAGGAATTTCATTTTACCTTGAAAAGTTTCTACTGATTTGTTTTGCATGTAGGTGTTTCATTTAAATTACAAATATCTCGCATTTATGTTGTTTTTTTTTTTATTGTTTATATTGGATACTGGATTTAATTGTGTTGTTTATTTATACTTCCTTCCTTAAAAAGTAGAAAGGCGTAAATTTTAGTGCTTTATACAAATTATACTCCAACGCATAATAATCTATTAATAGAATTTTGTTAGTAATGTAATATCTGTCGTTTTTTTTTTTTTTTGGTTTTTAGTACGTAATATTTTTATACTTTTTCTTAGCTGCCCTAGTACGAGGAAGTATTGTAAATCGTGTTATAAATTTTCGATTCGAGTTTCCACGTGAAAATATCCGTTTTGAGGTCTCCTGAGTCCAAAAAAGTGTTTTTTTTTTTTTTTTTAGCAAATAGTATGTTTGTGTGTATCTATATGTGAACAGCATAGCTCAAAAACGAATAATTCCGTTTAGGTATCACCATGAGATCCGACAGTGGGGTCATCTGTCAAAATTCCTTAACCAGAAGTACCACGTTACTAGTTAGTTTTTTTTACTTTTTTGCAATTTTCTCAGAAAAGGCTCCGACGATTTTCTTCAAACTTTCTTTTATCAACTACATATACAATGAGCTGCAACTTTTATTTGAAACATTTCTCCAAGCAAATTCATTTAAGGGAACTTTTGAGGGAGCGAGAGGGTTAGGATTTCTTCTGAAGTGTTACTTTCGTTTATTAAACAATTCTATCATCTAAATAATATTAATTTATAATTAAATATGTGGTTGAAATACCGAGTTTGACAAAAAAAAATGGATGACCGAAAATGCGTTTACTTTACCAGTTAAGTAAATGATTTTTTTTTCACTTTTTCGCGATTTTCTCAAAAAGGCTCTGATGATTTTCTTGAAACTTCTTATATAAATTACACATACAAAGATGTACAATTTTTATTTAAAATATTTCTCTGGGAAAACTCATTTAAGGGCACTTTTATTGCAGGGGTAGGGTTATGTTTTTCTCTAAAGTGCTATCATAATTGATTATACAATTCTATTATCCAAACAAAATTAATTAGAAATAAATAGATGGCCAAAATTCAGAGTTTCAAGAAAATTAGTAAACCGGAAGTGCGCTTTTACTGTAAAGTTTTTCAGTTTTCGAGGAATTTCATTAAATTTGGTACACAAACTATAAAATTTGTGAATTTAATTTTGAGAACAGGAGTAAGAGAAAGTTGTGTGAGTGTTTCACACCAGATTCTAATTATATAAAAAGTATCTAATGAAACAATACTTTTTGAAATATTTGTTTAATACAATATTCTGATTCAAATTGTTTTATGAATACGATGGTTGAAATAGCCATATTGCAGGATTGTGCAATATTGTAATTCTCATAGTATATACTACATAAAACATTCTTATTTTTAAAGTTAAGATTTATAAATGATAAATTTTCTAGTATGATTATGAAAACATTACATAACAATGACTTATTTTTTATCATGTGTTTGTACGCGAAAAGGTGGGAAGTGTGATAATAATAAAATGAACAATTCTTTTTTTTTTCCTTTTATTTAATTTTATTAGTTTATTTACATTGCACATGGTGCTACAAGTAAATATACTAACAATCCACGATAAACAAAAATAAATGAACCAAAGAGAGGTGAAAATAGGCTCCATAACACTTTTCCTTCATTCACAGCCACGCACAAATGACAGATCACAAGGCGAGTGGCGTTTGGGTCTTCGGGAAGGATTATCTGGTATGTACACGTAAAAAGAAGGCGTTCTAGGTGGGGGATTAGCATTAGAGGATAAGAATTTTAAGAAATTTCTTGTATCGTGTGTTTTTTGTTAGTACTTATCTTATACGTGACATTTCAAGTTCTGTATGGACATTGTGATTGGGATGGATGTGAGGACTTTCGTCTAGAATGGCTGGATTGCCTGGAGTTTGGAACGCCCAGTTGTATATTTCATAGATCCCATGAAGTGTAAAATAAGTTCTTTGTTTTCTAACAACAATTTTGATCTCTTTATGTTTTTGAAATAATTTTTAATTAAAATTTGTATTCACTTAGTATGTGGTTTTACGACAAAGTTGCCATAATCGGAGTTTGCTTATATCTCAGTCTCATCTTATGGGACTGTTGATATTGTTCAACTTAAAATATTTTTGCCACTTTATTTAATTAATAATGAAAAACCTAAAATTTACAATTAGTTAGTGTAGGGGTTTTGGGTGAACCCCCCACCACTCATCCACTGTAGTGGAGAGAAACAGCCCCTCTCGCTCAGAGAGGAGAGGCTCGGCCAGTGTATATATGCCCCTCCTCGTGTTGTGAGGAGTTGTTGGTTGTCGATGATGAGTGATAAATAACACCTTAAGATTTGGTTAAGATATATAATTTGATATATATGTATATGACTGACTGCCAAGGACTTTACACTGTAGAGTTTAGAACTGAACTGAACTGACAGACTGACGTGGCTAATATTATATGTACGGAGTGAAGTTAAACTGATGTGTAAATCAACAGAATGATATCTGATGTGTAAAACTGAATTCAACAGAATGATTTCTGACTGTCCATCTCTTTTATATATATATATATATATATATATACACTTGCCGAGCCTCTCCTCTCTGAGCGAGAGGGGCTGTTTCTCTCAGCTAGAGTGGATGAGTGGTGGGGGTTCACCCAAAACCCCTACATTAGTCTTCTAATAATAATTACATACCTTTTAAGTCAAGAATAGAGGTACTATCCCAAATTGTGTTACCCATTCATAGGACATAGTTTTAATATAAAATTGCTCCTTTACTTCCTCAAGCATGAGTACCACAGCAACGACAATCTGAAGGAATTGAAACCATCTGGAGAAGTGTTCTTCATTGTTAAGCTGATTCTAATAATGGCTAATAGCCAAACTCAATGATTCGCTAAAATTTGTTTCTTTCTATTTGCAAGAACAGCCAAACTTTTTCAGCAATGGCCTCCAGATCTTTCTTCTCTTGTGCCCTGTTGCAGAATTGATTCTGCGCCTGGAAAACAGAGAAATGAAAATGAGCTTAGGCTGCCTTGAGCCATTATACTGGCTCTATCATTTTCTATGGACTTACCGGTTGTCCGGAGAGGATATATATTAAGATTACTCCAATGTGAGAGAAGAATTCTTTTATTCTGGCATTTTTGCTGAACATGTAGCGCGCTGCTTCAGACACAAAAAAAAAAATAATAACTTTTTTCATCAATTTTCCCCGCAAGTAATGAAAACTTTCGACTGTGTCGCTATAATAGCAAGTAGCTTGCCGTCAAAGTTACTTACTTGAGGGCGGCTACCTCAAATGATTCTTATTGCCTCTGTTCTAGCGTATTTCGTAACTTTGATAGAAATCGCCTAGCCTTCTGGGTGTAAATATGTTGACCAGTTTATTGTGGATATATATGTTCTCAAACAGGTCGAGGATTACTGCTTTTAAACTTCTAATACTGCTTTTAATACTTTAATAATGAATCTGCCGACAAAGCTGCTAAAGAAGCGGCATCAATGCCTTGTAGAGACGAACGTTTCCTGGAAAGCAGTCGATTGGATAGCTTTTCTAAAAAAACAAAATCTTTCCAACTGGGAAAAGGAATAGCAATCAGTGCAGGTGTCATATAAACTAAGGAATATCAAGGTTACCACAAAGAAATGGTCAACCTCAAATCGACAAGCTCGGCGAGAAGAAGTTGTCCTAGCGAGAATGAGACTCGGTCACACCATGTTGACACACAGCCACATATTCCGAAGAGAACCTCAGCCGGTGTGCAGCGCTTGCAATACGACATTAACGGTCCCGCATATTCTATTGGAATGTTCGAAATATGTAAACGCGCGGGGAAAGGTAAATTTGCCGTCCAGTCTTACAGATGTATTAGGAGACAAGAGGCAATATCAATGACTTTTGAATATCTTAGGAAGGTTCATCTATTTCATTTGTAGTGAAACTAGCTGTACATATGTATGTGTTTAGTTGTTTGCTGGTGTCTTGTGTATAGGTATTTATTTTAAAAGTGATATAAGGGAGTAGAGGAATATGATTAGACCTAGATTGGGGATTTGCTAGTAGAAATTGTTAGACTGGTGGGTATGGATATGCATCCCGGATGAGCCCTTACAAATTAGAAACAGGTGCAAAAAACCATAGCTGTTGTGCACCTTAAAAAAATCCAGAAAAAAAAATAATATGCCTCCAGGTTGAAAGATTTATAAAAGGTATGGGATAGACTGGTGAATTGATGTATCTTCCTCTTCGTGAGTAGGATACAATTGAGAGACCTAGAAGGTGTATTGAGTCAGAATTGCGCCGATGTAGTCAGGGAAACTGTTATCTCTACCTAGGTGGGTTTTCCTATTTCACGAATAACTAGGTTATTTGGGAAGACAACACACTCATGGGAATTCTCAGGGGCCGTTAACGACTAAGGATATATTGAGATATTGGAATCAGACCGGCAGGCAAGCTTTTCCTTGTGTGTGTGAGGCATCCCCGAGAATAAGAGCCATGTTTGCTTAGATCCTGCGCCTTCGGGCACCCATGGATATTATAAATAATCACATTCAATTACTCATCATTTATGGACTCAAGATTCAATAAGTACCCTGACCACCACTCTATTTATTATTAGTAACTAGCTAAACCCGGCCACGCTTAGCTGTGGCTCAGTGGGATTTTAATTGGGAAGTAAATAGAAGTATGATAGTTAACATAGATTCAGCAAGAAAACATATCATTCAATTTAATTAATACCCTACTTTGCGTTGCAGTGAACTGAAAGGAAACAAAAGAAAAAATGTTTTTAACTGAAAGAATGTTTTTAAGAGCTGAATGCGCTGTTCTACCTCCTTCCATCAACGTAGCAGCATTACCTGAAGAAGCAAGTGCTAACGCAATATGGCCATTTGAACGGATTTTAACCAGGATTAAGGAAATTAAGAACGTTTTTCCAGTTCCACCTGGAGCGTCCAAAAAGTAAATCCACCTGATTGGTTGGTCACAGCTTGTATGATGGTATCAAATGCTATCTTTTGTTCTTGAAGGAGTTTTAGTGTATTTTCTTGGACGAATATCTGTAAGTCATTTCTGGTGTATGATTGATTGCTCTCTGAGCAGTTCTCTCTCGAAGTTGCATTGATCGACTTATTCGGTACTGTTTACTTTCAATAGTGCCTACAACTTGCCACATATTGCAAGACAAAGATCCTCAATGAAGATTAGTGCTTCATTGTATATTTCTTCTGTGAAATCCAAGCCATGATTGCGTTCCTTGACGTATTCTGTGCAGAATATCTTCGGCAGAGAGCGCGCCACGATCGCAACGCTACTGCGTCTGTCTATTTCTGCCAAACTCACGAAACGTTCGGAATTTCCCGTTTCCGTGGGAACTTCGGAATGAAAAGTATATATATAAACACTCATATAGAAATGTAACGTTGTGTAAAAATTTCAAGTCAATCTATAGACTACTTTTCGAGTTTTGCGGCCACAAACATACGGATGCTGAATTTTTATATATATAGATAATTAATTATACGTTGGGTAAACATTCCAAAATTAAAAGTAAAATGTTGTTTAATTATTAAATGCGATTAATCATTAGTATTAAATGTGATAAGGGAATATAATGTGAGTGTTTACAAGCTAGAATTTTTTCATTCTATAAGAAAATTAGCGTCATTCTTCTTGATCAAAAATTTTTAATAACCTGTAAAAAAAAAAAAAAAAATTAAGTAAATAAATAAAAGTAGGTAAATAAATAAGTAGAATAAATAAAAACTAAAAATTGTTACAACAAACAGATGAAGTAACATCAACCTTCGGCAATACGTCATGTCTTATCGCTCATTCCTACTCATTCTCTCTCTCTATCGCTATGTATGGTTATGTTTGTTATATATATATATATTCTACATTGTTATCTGTTTTATTTTCTCAGAATTGTGTTTGTTTCTCATAGTTATATAAGTGGCCCACAATGGTTCTCAAACTACAAAATTACCGCAACATTATTGTAACATTTTATTGAATTTTTAAGTATTTTTTTTTTATATTGTAATCTATAGTGTGAAATATTTTTTTTTTTTTGTATGACATTTTTATTTGTAACTTGTTTAAAAAAGTTTCTTTTCTTATTTATTTCGATCTCATATTATAAGAAATTTAAACATAAAATAATACATTGGATAAACTTTTTGGTAGTTTATTATTCATTCGCAATTCCAATACATAAAACGGTATTTTTTCTTAAGAAAACCAATTTTCAGATGTATTTGTATTGTAAAGAATCCTATTTCACTCTATCTTGCAAATCATTAAATAAAAGAAAAAATATCTGATGTGAAATACTCCCACATCTTTATCTACCATAGTTAATACTGTTATATATAATAAGATAGATTTTCTTATATTTCAAATATTACACAGTTATCCAACATTAAAGTAGGAGAGAGAGAAACACTTTATTGAACTAAACAATACAAGTGATGCTGGCCAACTATAGTGGCTTGCTCGAACATAGCTTACATAATCAGTCAAAGATATTAAATTAAATCTCAAAAAAAAGGCACAATATAAAAGTAACTATAGATCATCCACTTAACATTAGGAAATTGTCAACATTAAATAACGAAAAAGGTAGTGTAGAACACTATAAAATTAATAACAAATTTAGCGTCAAGGTAAACAATATTATGACAAAAATGTCTAAGTCAGAATGTAGATAATTTAAAATAAATATAAACACTTTAATAACAAAAGAAAGAAAGGAAAAAAAAAAACAAGACATAACAGTCTTGGTCATTAGTACAGGTACAACTCAAAAAGATATGATTATGCCGGTAAGAGCTAAGCACCGTATATGTGAAGGTGGACTATACCCAAAGAGTCGATAATTATCGACTCCGCAAGATTGTGGAAGCATGTGGAATGGATGCCCAGTTTCCTGAAGAAGTCAGCAGTTTCTTTGGGGATTGCTCCCTGAGTTCCAACCCAAATCTACAACAACATACTGCCGCTCGGCATATTCTACGCGGAACTTTTTTTTTCAAGGAAGAGAAAACATTTATTATATATTCCCTTCTTTTCTTGATCCAATTCCTCCGCCTGCTTTTTAAGTCTTTCGTCTTAAACCTTATCGTAGGAATAAGTGCCTCTTTAGTTCACTTTAGGAAAGCTACTATGTCAGCATAACACGTTGACTCATCGGTATCGACAAAGTACACTTCCTCAAGACAAACGTATCCTATTTCTCTCAACTTATTGGCGATCCAGTGTTCACGTTGTCGTGGCAGCATGTGACTAGAAGCATGTTGTATGGATAACTGCCCAAAACATGGGCTCAGGGTCCTCCCAGACTACTTAGACCAACTCCTAATACTCCTCGCAAGGGGGCATAATTCATATTTAGCTTGAGAACATTCGACCACTCCGAGCCGTTAAGCATCAGCTTGCCATTTATGAAACTATTGGCATTCGGTTCTTCCTAATAATGGAGGACGCCTATATCCTGCCACTTGCAGCTCGCCCATTCGTTGAAAGCCTCCTCTCTAAGACACTTTTTTATGTTCCTTACACTGTAAAGATCTTCTGGTGTGAACTTCACCACTTCAAGTCTTATCGCACACTCCCTAATTTCGGCAGCATAATCGAAAGCCTGGAACACAGCATCACCCACCGGTGTGCAATTGAAAAATGATGTAAGGGAGCTTCCCGACTGACACTGCAAGAGTCCCAGGCCTCTCAACTAATATTAGGATCTCAAAAACTAAAGTAGAGAACAATTACCTACTCGTACAGGTAATAGAATGTTATTACATTACCTCATACAGGTAATAGAATGTTATTACATTACAATCAGGTAGGCAGTGACCAACAACATATAGCAAACCAAATTTACATTTGAAATTTAACGACAAAAATTTAGCCAAACTTCCTAAAATCAATTCTTTTTTCGGAAAAATGTTTCCAATAATAGTGATCGTTTGCTGCATCTATAAATTCAAGCACACTAAATTTAAAATCGCTGTGGAATATCGCTAGATTTTTTTATAGGAAATTCCACAAATAACTCAAAAACTTATTTAGTTCAGTTGTAGTTTCGGTTAAACCATATTAGATTAGATTAGATTCTAAAGGCGGAATTGGCTCTTCAGCCTACGCCACCGCGACACCCCAAGGATCTATTGTGGCACCCCCCCTAGTTGGAGACCCTCCCACGATCCTGTCCTTAGCCGGACGCCAGAATACTGCAATAAATAAATTATATTGGTTATAAGTTCCAAATTGGGGGGTGAAGTGGTTCGCGTCCGAGATTGTTCTCACGTGGATATCCAACTAAACGAACAACATCAACCGCCAACGTAGCCTAGTTCTTTTATACTGGCCTACCGACGCTGAATGGCTGAATAGCTGGAGTCATGGACGTAGGAAAAAAAATATGTTCCAAATTAAAGTAATAGGTATTTATTATACCGGGTGTTTCAGAATTGCACGGCACCTATTTTAGGTATGTGTTCTGTAACAAAAAATAAACATAAAAGTTCATATACACGTATGTTTTAAAATCAATGAGAAATTGGGGCATAAAGGTATTTTAACAACACAATAATTCAGAGTAACTGTTCAAAGTGACCACTGTTTTGTACAATGCAGAATTCAGCACGACGACTCCAAGCTTCTTTGGCACTTCTTATAACATCAGAACGATACTTGATAGTAGCTGCGGCTTCCACAATCCGATTCCTTAGCTCTTCTTGCGTGCCAATAGACGTAGAATAAACCATAGACTTCATCTAGCCCCACAGAAAATAATCTAATTTAGAGTGGGAGTCTTGGTGGCCAATTAACAGGTCCGTTTCTACCAACTCATCGGCTACCATATGTTGCGTTTAAATAATCAGTCACAATATAAGAATAGTGAGCTGGAGCACCGTCACGCATAAACCAAAGCCTCTGCATATTGGCAAGCGGGATATCTTCTAGAAGCTTATAAAGATTATTTCTGCAAAAAATGCAAGTATGATATTCCTGAAAGCCTAGGTGGCAAAAAGAAGGAGCCGATTAGATTGCCACCAAGATGACCACATCAGACATTTAATGAAAAGGATGTTGGTAATGAGAGTCGAATGAGGGTTTTCCTTCGCCCCAATTTGGAGTGTTTCGAAGTAATCCCATTTCTTGTAAAGCAAGATTTATCGGTAACCAGCAAGCAGCTTAGAAAGTAAGGATCTCGTGTGTATTGTTGAATTAACTATTGGGTGAAATTTCTACGCTTGCTATAATCCTATGTTAACAAATCATGCACATGTGTAATGTGAAATGGATGCAATTATTGTTAGCGCAATGTTCGCTATACACTGGTAGAGTAAACATCGAAACGAAGTGGCAATCTTCTGGTGCTAATACTAGGAGATAACTGAACACCTTCCAGTATTTCTTCTTCAACGTTTGCAGTTCGCCGAAATCTTGGTCGACCGGCGTCGTTTACTCGTACAGGCTTTAGTGTGCCATTTTCCCTAAGGCGTCTTTCAATGGCTTCAACCGTTTTGCGATTTTGTATTCTACGGTTGGGAAATTTTTCATGTTATCTTCGAGCAGCAGCCACTCCATTTTTATGTACCTCGCCATAAGTTAAAAGCATGTCTGTTTGTTCTGAGAAAGTGAACAAATTTGTGGTGTCTCCCTGATAATACACAAAATACTAGAAATACTGAATCACCAGTATTCACTCACACACACAGAACTTCCATAAACAGTGTTTAATACTAACTGTCAAACAAATAAACCATATGCAATTGTTAATTACGATATGCCATTGTTAGTATTTTACTTTTGGACTTTCGATAAATAAATCATTAATCTTCAATATCTCTGTAATAAATTGATTTAAAACATATGGAATACGAGCTTTTATGTTTATTTTTTGCTACAGAACAAATACCCAAAATAGTGCCATGCAATTCTGAAACACCCGGTATATGCAGATAGGTGACGAAGTTTAAAGAAATTAGTAAAAAACTGAAAAAGAACAAAAAAAAAAAAACGTTTACTAAAGTGGCACCTAAACCGAATACCAAGTTTCAACTTCCTGTGACCTTTCATTCTTTAGATAATTTTTTTAAAACACTCATCCCCGCCTAAATATGTATATATTTACGGACCATTCGCTAAAAACTTTTTTCGTATTCAGGGGACCTCAAAATTTCTAGTGAAAACTCAATTTCGACAGGATCACTCGTCCGTCCTCTTAACATCAATAAAAAAAAAATGTAAAAGTAGATGGTATTCTTATTATTAATAGTTTGTTGTGCACTTTAAATTAAAATTGATACACTGATAGTTGTTGGCAGAAGGAAGTAATGAATATTGCAATGTTTATAAAAAGCAGGAAGGTAGTCGTCAGTAGTAACATCCGTCACGATAAAGAGCAAATGTAGCAGAAGTTACAAGGTCGTTCTATTTTTTATTATACATACAACTATTATTGCTTTTTGAACATTTATTCATCAAATGGCCAACAAGTGGGATATAAAGCCTACCTATTAAATAAGTAATCTCATTTAAAACAATTACAATATTGCCACTTATTCCCTATTTTGATTATATATATCAAAATAGGGAATAAGTGTGTGTGTGTGTGTGTGTGTGTGTGTGTGTGTGTGTAATGTGTGTAACCATTTTTTTTTTTTTTAATAATTACAATTTACTGAAATAATTTATCTCATAATTTATTCAATGTTTAGCTTGTATTAAACTGTGTATTACAAACAATTCCAAATATAGGAAACTTTCTTTCAACTGTTTTTTAAAATTAATACCCTTTGTTTACAATTTATTGTATATGGATAAGTATTTAATAAAGTATTTGTTGTTATTTATGGTAATAAATATTTTCATTTTCTACAATTCCTATTTTAGAAATTCGATTCATAATTTTGCAACTTAAAGATATCAAGACGTAAGGTGGGTAAATTTAGGGGCGAAATTTTATAATGGAAGTTTTTTTTTTATAACCAGAGCACACCTCATGTGAAATAATAATAATAATGTGATAATAATAATAATAATCATAAAACTGTATAGATTTCTTCATCCTACTGTCCGGTGATGTACAGTGTTGTTTGTAACGAGAGAACATTTTCCGGAGGCTGGCAATGCACTGAAAAGGCTCCGGGTGCTAAATGATCATAGTTGTTAACCCGCCTTAAATAAAACAAAAACAGAATAATAATACTTTTTTTGGCAGAAATTACTTACACATTCATCGTAAAAAGAAAAAACAAAGTATTTAGAGCTTGGAAAAGAATTCCATCACCTGGTGTTTGATGTGTTTAAATATCAGATAAATCTTTAAAATAAACAAAAATAAAAGATTTTGTATTTATTTTAAAGTTTTATATTATATAAAGATGAAAAAAATTGGAAATGGGGGAAAAATATAGAAACTTAGATAATATGTAACTTCTTTTAGAAGTATTAATGTTTAAACTTAATAAATTTAATGGTAATAATAAAATCGAGTTAACTACATCGCTTACAAGATGAGAAGAAATTCATAGTTATAATTAGTTTAAATTAAATGAAGGAATTGATAAACATCTTAGAATGGAATATAAAAAAGCGATCTCTGCAAGAGAGAGTGAGAGAAAAAAGTCTAAAAAATACAATCTTGCAGTATAATAATCTGAACACTAATCTTTACGAAACATTTTATACATAATTAGATTTCAATAATTAAACTCCTACAATATTCGGCACAAATATTAACAGGCAGATCGATCAAAACCACTAAGGACCTTCACAGTTTAAAGTATTGAGCGATGCACGCAAAAGAATGGTGCCTAAGAAAGCTCAAAGGTGATGTAGAGGATGTTCCACGAGAATTTGACAAACTGCCAGGAAATCTTCTCTAGCATAAAAATCACACAAGCAACACCTCTTTCTATTTTCATCCTTACCTGTTGAACGCTTGCAGTTTAAATATGCAATTCACTCTTTGCCTTAAATACCCATCTTGTAGATTGTTGTACGGGATTATTGCACTGCGACCTGAAAGATCTAATGTGCCCCCCAGAGCCCTCTCCAGTGCACTGCCGGTCTCCAAGCCGTGTTCTCTAGCCACAGACAACACTGCCCATCACCGGGAGTGAGTTGTAGAGGCTCATAGGAAGAGAAAATCTAAAAGCAGCATGCTGGATTCGAACCCGGGACCTCCGCGTTGCTAGTCCAGCACTATACCACTGAGCTAATCCCTTCCTTCTGACGGAGACTCTAGTTTTTGTAGTGTTGTTCCTGTCTGTAAAGAGTAGAGTGTATGTAGTTTAAGTGTATTGTGTACTGTTCTGACGACGTGCACGGAGTATGTAGCTGTGGTAACCCGTGAGGTTGCTACTCCCCAAGTAAGTGCATGCTACAGATACCCTTTGCGAGCAAAATAAACATCTTAAATGTAAATAATGAGGAGGACTGACGATCGAACGAAAATATAATTTAATGTTTACGTAATTCAAATGTTTAAAGAAGTAAATTTTGAGGATGCTCTTTATTATACAAATGGCAGACTCCAATCTTTGGGCCGGATATGTGAAATATTGTTTGTTCTTCTTCTTCCTATAGAATTACGATCTACAGTCTCCTAACAGGTTCATGCCTAGTTTTAGGTAGGCCGTCACCCGAATATCCAAACGGTTTCGTTGAAATAGTTGTGCAATTAGTTTGCTTTTTGATGTCCTTAGATTTATAAATAAAAATAATAAGTTTGTTCAAATCAGAAATATGTTATTTGACGATGAAAATGAACAGAATTTCTTGAAAGTAGGTCAATAATTAAGTGATAACACTACACGCTTAGAATATAATTATTGTTTTTTTTTTTTTTTTAACCAACCATCAATAAAGAAACTTGCTGTTTAAAATTGTAATAGCTGGTTTTTGACATTTTATAGGCACAACTATATTTTATTTATGAGATTAAACTTTATAGTATCGCTACATTAATTTTTCGTGTAATTTGTATCCCCAAAAACAACAGACTCTATTCTTTCAACGGATAGCCTGAAATCTTATTTACCAATTAATTCTAGAGCGATCTATGTATTAAACCCTTCCGGTTTATGAGTGTGTGTGAGAGAGAATGAATGTGAGAGAATATAAAATATCCATCTATATCTAATTCTAATCAAAACTCGATGGGAAGCTCAAACTTATTCCAATCAGATTCATCTGTAGATCTTAATAGAAAATTTTGATCAAATAGAATATTTTGATCAAAAATTTTGATTTTTTTTTCTGTTTTTCTTGAATTAGGCATAAATGTATTTCTTTTGACTTACTATCCAATATACAAATATACACATATAAGACTATAATTTACGCAATCAATTTTTTTTTTATTTGTAACTTTTTTGTAAATAAACGGAGTTTTGGTGTATTATCTGCCAGTCGCCATTAATGCTAAAGAGGGCTAAGGTATGATGATAAAAAACGCCAAATTTCAAGATAATTGCCAATAAAATTGCAGTAAAAGAAAGTAATCATGTTTATGAGTGTTTGCAGTAGATCTCAGTCAATGTCGACAATGTTGTACGGATAAAACTCAGTACGATTCAATTCAGACAGATTTTACGTCATAAAAGAAAATTTTCCATTTGCATACAAAAACCACAATTTCTTTCTAAAAGTGACAGAAGCTAAAAATATATAATATACAATTAGTCTAGTTTAAATTAGTAAAAGTGATGGTGGTGAATTTTTAGCGCAGTATTTATAAGAGCAATTACTGTATAACCAGAAAGGGCACTGACTTACAATTACTACATTCATTGGTCTATTTAGACGAATCGGACATTGCCCTCTTAAAGAACATTTCTTCAAATATTATTCTATTCACCTTAACTAACTACTACGTGAAATACAATATAATTTTCTTTATTAAGAAAAAAATCTGGTGTGAAACACTCACACAACTTTCTCTCACTTCAGTTCTCAAAATTATAATTGACAAATTATTTAGTTCTTTTACTAAAATTAATGAATTCCGTCGAACTGAAAAAACTGTTCATTAAAAACGCACTTCCTGTTTAAAACGAAATTTTGGCCATCTATTTATTTAAAAAGAAAGTTTACTCCTTCCTATTTTAGAAAAAGTTCTTGAAAAAATTCTTCTCAATCGTCTCCTATCATCAATTCTAGAACCCTTTCAAATCATTCACCAGTTTGGATTTCGGAGTGGTCGTTTGCTATCCAGCAGGCGCATCGCGTTGTACATACCATCGCTACCTCCCTTGAGCTGAAAATTACTGTGCTGCCGTCTTTTTAGACATTTCTAAAGCCTTTGATTGCGTGTGGCACGAAAGTTTATCGTGGAAACTCAAGAGTTTCCTACCCTGTACCTACTACTTTGTCCTGAAATCCTTTCCAAGTAATCGATTCTTCTAGGCTCATCTACCTCCTCCACCTATCCTATCCTAGCTGGAGTGCCGCAGGGCAGCATCCTGGCACCCATCTTATACACATTTATACTGCCGACATCCCCGTACACCCTAACACTAGCCTATTCACCTATGCTGATGATACAGAATCCTATTATCTCACACCGATCCCGTTCTTTCCAGACGCTCCTTGCAAATCCATCTCCACTCACTTGAATCCTGGTTAACGAAATGGGGAATAAAAATCAACCTTAATAAATTCCAATACATAGTTTTCACATTAAACAAAAAAGTACTCCCTCCCGTCTATCTGATCAATATTTCTATTTCTCCCGCAGTCCATGTTCATTTTCTTGGACTAAGCGACTCACATGGAACCCCCATACGAGACTTAAACGAATCACCCTCAGCCAACGCTTCAGACTTCTAGACTGCTTGACAAACGATCTATACTAACACTTCTGTGCAAAAGACAGTTTTACATCTCACTGCTCGCTCCAATGGACATACGGACTAGAACTATACGGCACTGCTAAGCATTCCAACCTCTTCCAAACCTCCAATGGAATTCAAACCCTTCAGTCAAAAATCTTCCATCGCATTGTCGACGCTCCTTTTTACGTCACCAACCGCACCATCCACAACGACCTCAAGATCCCGTTTGTCAACGACATAACGAATTCCACAGTCACCTATCCCTCCACCCAAATCTCCTCGTCGAAACCCTATACTCAAACTCACTCCCAGGTTATCCCTAAGATGGCTGAATCGCCGTTGGCCCCGCGACCTCCTGGATAACTGTCAGTTATCACTGGCTAACTGCCATTCATGACATTACATGATACAGTATTCCTTATATCATATTTACTTCTTATATATATAATGCAGTTGTAAATAGTCAATCAAAAAAAAAAAAAAGTTCGGATGTTTGAATTTTTTAATCAACTATGGTAGCACATTACATGAAACCTAACCCTACCCCTCCCCTAAAAGCGCCTTTAAATAAATTTGAAAAATTCATTTAGTAAAGTGCTAATGTATACGCGTCTACGGTCATCCGATATTTCTTCAAACTCGGAATTTCAACAACACATTTAATTCTAATTAATATTATTTAGTAATAGAATTGTGTAATGAACCTAACCTCACCTCTACCCCAAAAGTGCCCTTAAATGAATTTTACCAGAGAAATGTTTTAAATAGAAGTTGTAGATCTCCGTGTATGTAGTTGATATATGAAATTTAAAGAAAATCTTCCCAGCCATTTTTGAGAAAATCGCTAAAAAGTGAAAAAAATCATGTAGTAAAATGGGGAACTTCCGGTTGAGGAATTTTGACACATAACTTACTGTCTCAAATATCGTGGTGATACCTAAACGAAATATCAACTTTGAACCTTCTGCGATTCTTCATTTTTGAGCTATACTGTTTAGATACACACTCAGACAACACAGATCATTTGCTTAAAACCACTTTTTTTTTGGACTCAGGAGACCTCAAAACGGATAATTCACCAAGTAGGGGTGTGTCGAAGTAATCCCATTTCTTGTAAAGCAAGATTTATCGGTAACCAGCAAGCAGCTTAGGAAGTAAGAATCTCATGTGTATTGTTAAATTAACCACTGGGAGAAATTTCTGCGCTTGCTTATAAATCTTATGGTAACAAATCATGCACATGTGTAAAGTGAAACGGATGCAATTGTTGTTCGCGCAATGTTCGCCTTACAGTGGTAGAGGAAACATCGAAACGAAGTGATAATCTTCTGGTGCTAGTACTAGGAGATAACTGAACACCTTCCAGTGTTTCTTCTTCAACGTTTGCAGTTCGCCGAAATCTTTGTCAACCGGCGTTTACTCCGTACAGGCTTTAGTGTGCCGTTTTCCCTAAGACGTCTTTTAATGGCTTCAAACGTTTTACGATTTGATATTCTTCGGTTGGGAAATTTTCTCATGTTATCTTCGAACAGCAGCAACACCATTTTTATGTACCTCGCCATAAGTTAAAAGCGTGTCTGTTTGTTCTAAAAAACTGAATAAATTTGTGGTGTCCCCCACGATAATACACAAAATACTAAAAATACTGTCTCACAGTATTCACTCACACGCACAGAACTTACACAAACGATGTTTAATAACCCAAAATAGTGCCATGCTATTCTGAAACACCCGGTATATGCAGATAAGTGACGAAGTTTAAAGAAATTAGTAAAAATCTGAAAAAGAACAAAAAACCGTTTAGTAAAGTGGCACCTAAACCGAATACCAAGTTTCAACTTCCTGTGACTTATCATTTTTTAGATAATTTTTTTAAAACAGTCATCCCTGCCTAAATATGTATATATTTACGGACTATTCGCTAAAAACTTTTTTCGTATTCAGGGGACCTCAAAATTTCGAGTGAAAACACAGTTTCGAAAATTTTGACAGGATCACTGGTACGTTTTCTTAACATCAATAAAATAATGTAAAAGTAGATGGTATTCTTATTATTAATAGTTTGTTGTGCATTTTAAATTAAAATTGATACACTGATAGTTGTTGGCAGAAGGAAGTAATGAATATTGCAATGTTTATAAAAAGCAGGAAGGTAGTCAGTAGTAACATCCGTCACGATAAAGAGCAAATGTAGCAGAAGTTACAAGGTCGTTCTATTTTTTTTTTTATACATACACTAACCATAATGTATCTCGCCATAAGTTAAAAACCGTGTCTGTTTGTTCTGAAAAAACGAACAAATTTGTGGTGCCTCCCACGATAATACACAAAATACTAAAAATACTAAAAAAAAAAACGTCGAAAATATGATATCGTAAATTTTGACACGATATACATAGATAACAGAAAAACAATATAACCTTTTCAATTTTCAACAATTTATATCAACATTTTCTTACAAGTAAAGATTAATTACAATTTAATATGTTTATAATACCGCGAATAATTTCCATATTATTAATGTCAATAAATTATAGTTTACAATTTTATATTTTGGCAGTGATTAAGGCTGAAATTGTTTTTTTTTTCTAATTTAATGTACAATACAAAGTCGAATTCGGACGTAGTCAAAACGATATTTAATGATATTCTTTAAAGAAACGATGCTAAATTAATCAATTTTAAAGTATTTACATAATTATTTAAAGCTTCAGATTATTATTATTACTACTTCCGGTTACTCCCTAATTAGGAGGAAGTATTGCTGGGATCGTGCCAGTTTTTCAAGATTGAGTTATCCCTGATTCCAGTAAAAATGTTTTTTTGCTATTGGTCTGTAGGGTCGTCGTATTTGTGTATATTTACTTTTGAATACTCAAGCAATAATTGTAGAAAGTTATAATACATGTCTGAATGGCCATTCAGACATACCAAACCAAATGCTGGACTCAGGACAAATAATAAAGGGATATTCCAGGGTCAAGTACCTTGGATCTATTCTAAATAAGGATGGAACTTGTCCTGAGGATGTTAAGGAGAAAGTAGGAAAGAGCAGTGACGCGGATGCTGCACTCCGTATTATGGAACTGCGACGTGAGCATTGCTACTAAGCACAAGATATATGACTCCTTAGTAGAAAAACCTACTTCTGTATGGTTCGGAGGGTTGGACTCTTTCAGCAAGGTATTACGCAGTACCCTAAATGCTTCGGAAATGTGGTTTTGGAGGAGGTGCTTAAGAAAAACTATTCTCGATCGAACACCAAGCGCCATCACTATCAGAGAGATAGCCAGCCGCAGCAAATAAGACAATCGTCGAAAAAATTGAATCGTCGAGAAGATTGCAGTGTTTGGACATGTTTTGAGAATGGAAGATTTGCGGCTTCCTAAACAAACATTTTGGTGGCAACCTCCCGGTAGACAGAAGAGAGGGATGCCAAAAGCTAGCTGGCTCACACAGGTGGGCGAAAGTAATGTCTGCGAGAGGTTTATGCGAGGACGATGCCTTGGACCGGGAAAAATAGTTACTTAGGGCAAAGAACCCTGAATAGGGAGATACCTTAAGAAGAAAAGAAAAGTTATAATACAATCGTGCGCTCTGGATAAATTCAAAACTGGACGCAACAAGTATGTCTGGCAGCAAAGTGCGTGATCAATACGAAAAAAAAGTCGTAGTCCTTTTTTTGAAAATCGAAAAAAAGAAGAATATTCAATAAAGTAGCACTTTCTTCCGGTAGATGGAATTATATAGAAAATACTCGGTTCACATTTTTTTTTTTTTTTTATCTAAACAAAATATCAAATTAAGCTTTCTGTCATTTTTATTTTTATTTTTTGAGATATGTAATTTATTATACACATGCACTACGCTATAAACACACATATTTATCATTCTTTTACTCACTCCCTAGTTAGAAGGAAGTATTACGATTGTTCCGGAGTTTCGAAATTGAAGTTTCACTGGAAATACAAGTTTTGGGGTCCTATAAATACCAACCAAAGTTTTTGGTGAATAGTTTGTGTGTGTGTGTGTCTGTATGTTAACAGAATATCTCAAAAACGAAAAGTCCGCAGGAAGCTTAAACTTAGTATTTTTTTTCTGAATTTTTTTAAGGTGCACAACAGCTATGGTCCTTTGCACCTGTTTCTAATTTGTAAGGACTCATCCGGGATGCATATCCATACCTACCAGTTTAACAATTTCTACAGCAAACCCACAATCTAAGTCTAATCATATTCCTCTACTCCCTTATATCACTTATAAAATAAATACCTATACACAAGACACCAGCAAACAACTAAACACATACACATGTACAGCTAGTTTCACAACAAATGAAATAGATGAACCTCCCTAAGATATTTGTAATGTGATAACAAGAAGGAGTGATAACAAGAAGGAAAATATATAATTAAAAATTATATATGGTCAAGAGCCGCGGTGAGTGCACGGTCAAAGGGACCAAAAAAGACAGGAACCGCCAAAGACTCCCCGCTTTCTACAAGAAACCCTTTTAAAAGAGTCAGTACACAGAAGCCGCCTGGCCGATATACAAGGGTCATCAAATCATTCAAAAGACCACCTGGCTACAGTCTTTTGATAACAACCGCCAATAAACAAACACTCAAAAGACCATCTGGCTACAGTCTTTTGATAACCGCCATCACCTGTTGCCACACCTGTTCACCGACCTATTCAAGACCTAGGGTCAACACACGGCAAGAGATGTTTTAGTGTGACCCGTAATTACACACCTGACAATGTGTGAGTGATGGCAATATAATGTCTCTCCACAGGAAGAGGGGAGGATTATTCTTCAGTATTTGATCAGTGTATCATCAAGATTCTACCAGTGACATAGTTCATACATCGGAGCGCGTCCCCATCTAAGTATTTAAACATATATTTATTTATCAATCATTATAGTTGTGCATTCTAGTTACATTTTAAATCATTTTAAATTAATTGTAGTTATATCCTTTCAAACGTTAAATTATTGTTAAAATATATATCTATTTTCGTAAATTAGTAGTTCACATTTCGAGTAACAACTCTCTAAAAATATAAACTATTCATCGCATCATAACCCTCTCGAAGACATCTGAACCCACTACATATTCATAAGTCCTATTGATATTGCCCTCATTGTCTCATAATACATCTATCTGTAAGACTGGTCGGCAAATTTACCTTTCCCCACGCGTTTACATATTTCGAACATTCCAATAGAATATGCGGGACCGTTAATGTCGTATTGTAAGCGCTGCATATCGGCTGAGGTTCTCTTCGGAATATGTGGCTATGTGTTAACATGGTGTGACCGAATCTCATTCCCGCTAGGACAATTTCTTCTAGCCGAGATTCTTGATTTGAGGTTGACCATTTCTATGTGGTACCCTTGATATTTCTTAGTTTATTTGGCAGCTGCACTGATTGCCATTCTTTTTCCCAGTTGGAAAGATTTTGTTTTTTTTTTTAGAAAAGCTTTCCAATCGACTGCAAGGACACGTTCGTCTCTACAAGTCATTGATGCCGCTTCTTTAGCAGCTTTGTCGGCAGATTCATTATCACTTATCCCCACATGACCGGGAATCCAAATAAAGGAGACTTCTTTATTTTCTCTCAGGCATAGTTCCTAGAGCGTATGTATGCACTGAATCAATAAACTGTCTGAGTCCCGGATTGCCTATCATCTCCAGTGAGCTCCTTGAATCGGAGCAAATAATATATTTCTTAGGTTCATTGGTAAACTTAGTATTCTGTTTACCAAACTACTAACTACCATCGCATTAGATATGAAGATTTCTGGTAAAATTCATCAACCTGAAATACGATATTACTGAATTTTTTTTTTTTTTAGTTTCATGATTTTCTAAAATTTTTCTTTAAACTTCATATATTATCTACACATATAATAAATACCCAATCACTTTTAATTGTAACATTTACTGAGAAAAATTAATTTGGGGGGGGGGGGGCTCTAGCAGAACAATGACATTATGCGTTCCTTTAATGTATCATATAACATTGAAAGACACATTAGAAACATTGATAGAATTCCAAAGTATGGAAATCGGTTAACAGGACGTGCCATTTTATTACAGAATAGGATTTTTGAATTTCGTTTTTTTTCGTGGGGGGGGGGGGATTTTCTCGAAAAAGTTTACAACAATTTTCTTTAAACATGGAATTTTTATTTTCATAGATAGAAACCCCACCGCTATTTTTATGGCTAGCCAGCCCGATTTAATGTTTTTACATTTTAATTTTAAAAATAATTTATTGAGCGAATTGTATTAATTAGAGTAAGAGGGAGAAAGTCATGTGAATGAGTGTTTCACACCAGATATTTTTTTTTTTTTATTTGCATTCCATAATTCTAAAATTAATACAAAAATGACACATAAAATGCAATATACGTATTTAACGCATAATATAGTTAGTTATAAACGTTTACTGAGAAATTAAAAAAATTCTTAAACAATTATTACCTAGTTTTTAAAAACAAGTTACTATCTTATCTTTTTTGTTTTTACAACAAATGATAAAATTTTTGAAATATTTTTATAGAATATAGATATAAAATATCAATGGCTTTGAAAATTTGATGTCAAAATTAGTTGGTTCCATTTATATATATATTTTTTTATTTATTTATTCATTTTAAAAATAATGTCTGATTAAAAATATTGGAGAAAAAATAGTATTTTGATTAAATTTTGTTTCCATAATGTTATTTAAATCTTATTATTGATTTTTGTTTTGATTTTTAAATTTAAGGCGCCTTAATTTGAATGGTCATTAACACCGTGAGTGTACTGTCGTTACAGACTACTGAAATATAGTTGATGATGGTGGATTGTTTGTGTGTAGGAGCTTGTTGGCGTGAGCGGTTTTGTAAAGGGGCTTGTGTGCATGTTTAACGAGAGAGAAATATTAGAAATATGCAAGAGATCACCTCTGTTTTTGAAAACAATATATTATTCTCTTCTTTAAAGTTTGTATATTTTTATTTTATCTTGTTGAATCACATCGTATATCAGATTTATACATTTCATAGATGCGGTAGATTTCTTGACAACTAGATCACTAGCATCCAAAAATTCTTATTTGTAAGAAGTTTCTTTGTAGATTGTAGATTG
Organism: Triatoma infestans; assembly: GCA_011037195.1. NCBI lineage: Eukaryota > Metazoa > Arthropoda > Insecta > Hemiptera > Reduviidae > Triatoma > Triatoma infestans. Next base: position 66,689 of record JAAEAF010002473.1, on the reverse strand, counting down.
TTGTAGGGGATTATCGCACTGCGACCTGAAAGATCTATTGTGCCCTCCGGAGCCTTCTCAGTGCACTGCCGGCTTCCAAACAGTGTTCTCTAGCTGTAGAGAACACTGCTCATCACCGTAAAGTGAGCGGTAGAGGCTCCTAGGAAGAGAAAGTCTAAGGCAGCATGCTGGATTCGAACCCGGGACCTCCGTGTTGCTAGTCCAGCGCGCTACCACTGAGCTAATCCCTTCCTTCTCCCTTGGCTTTCGCCAATAACTGGTATGCGTACTGTGTTTGTCCTTGTCTGTAAAGTGTATTGTGTACTGTTCTGACGAAGTGCATGGAGTACTGAGCTGTGGTAACCCGTGTGGTCGCCACTCCCCAAATAACTGCATGCAACAGATACCCCTTGCGAGTAAGATGCTTCTTTTATAGCTTATAACTTTTTCCATAGTTTATAGCTTGTGGCTATAGCTTATAGTATCTGTTCACTTGGTCACAACGAACAAAATATAAATTAAAATGTTAACACAATATATTTTAAAAGTAATTTTTATGATATTTATAATAAAATTAAGGCCATCAAGAAATATAAATGTCAGTTGTTTATTACGTAAGTTGATTATAACCTATATATAAGAAGGAAAAAATAAATAATTGCATATACATTATTAGAGAAACTAGATAAATGCAGCATTCATAATATTCAATGTAAAGTGCGTTTGTTATACTTTTTGAGTGGTTTGAGGAGATTGTAGAAATATAACCCATCTCCTGCTTCTTCTCTACAAGCAAGAACCAGAGACAAGTTATACCACTTGATGATGTGGTAGATTTCTTGAGTGACAACCTCAACTAGTATAGAGTATACTAGGGTCCTAAAGCCCTTCTCTGTAAGAATCTTTCATTTCTTCCTACTTACTCCTCTTATATATGGCAAACTTAAACTCTCTCTCTCTCTTATACAATAGATTTCTTCTTCCATTATCCACTTTCATCATGGCACATTAACTTCATCTCCGCTTCTTCTTCCTTTTACACTTTAGATACTAACATACCATTTCTCTTGTCTCCACTTTCATTTAATTTGTAGTCCCATATTCTTCTTCTTTTTTTAACTTAAAAAAAATAATTGTATTCATAAGCTACAATATTAAAATAAATATGTAAATAAAAATACTATTTAATTCTTAAAAAAAAAATCTGAATTCTAAGTAACCCGACGGAGGTAGATGCAGTTAAGCCCCCAGTCCTCTCAGGTTTTCATCAAAACAACTACATTTATCAATGTATACTACTCGTAGATGCTGTTATGTGATGTTTCGTGAAATTCAACAGTAATCATTCCCCACCCCAGTGTCTTATTTACTCTGAGTTTATTAGGGAAGCAAATGCAACTAATGCTCAACCGATTTTTTTTTTTTTTTTGACTTTGATGAGTGCCCTTACTTTTGTGATCTACTGTTGGTTTGAGATATTTATTTATATTTGTTGGGACTTCATCTTGAACTTCTTAATCGTAAAGTCTTTAGTTAGAAATTAATTTAAATTTGGTCATTAGTTTAAAAACTAGATTTTTTTGCGACCTATTTAAAATATGTCTATTACAATATTTTTTGTTTATACGCAATTTACAGAGTTACATATTTTTTTTTTTTTTTTTTGTAATAAACCTCATATTTATTGAAGTGGAACTTCTACAGGCGCATTAGTACATTAGCAGATGAGGCGTGAATCGGGATTGATGAATCATAAAGAGTCACGGGTCACGGTTTCGGTGGAAGTCGGAGGGAGAAGATATCCGAGCCAGGAGTTTTAATAATTCCTAGTAACGATATTAATTTCCTTAATAGCCATGTTTAAAATGATTTCAGCTTTTTTGGGAGAACTTTCAACGGTTTAAACAGTTCAATGACTGAAATTTTAAATAAAAAAGTAATGAACACAAAATAAAAGTAAAAGAACATTTTACATAGTAATTACACTGTAAAAAAAATTGAAATAGATACTTGAATAAACTGAATTATCTTCTTCGTTATCAATTGTAAAGCACAATATGAACTGCATATTCATAATCTAGCTCAAAGTTCTAACCCCTTTCGCTGCTAGGGAACGATAAATTGGTACTTCCGGTTGATAAATTTTGACCAAAACTTCTTGTCGGATCCGTTAATGTTATCTAAACGAAATATGAAAATGGCTGATTTTGAATTTCCTTGATCTTTCGTTTTTAATTTTTTTGAGGTATTTTTGTTCACATACACACTCAAGGATCAACAAATAGCACAAAAAACTGTCTCACATAAACCCAAGTACACCAATACACACAGTTACACAATACATACAGATGGCAAAACTTTGTGTAATCTGTTTTTTGCTTAGTAGCCTGCTTCATTTTGTGGTCATCGACCAGTTTTGGGCGTTCGCCCATCTTCAGGATGCGTTTTTCAGACAGTGTGACAACACAGACTTGCACAGAGCAGACTTAGTTTTCACACTCAGAGTGTGTGTATTTCGAAAAATTTGATCCGATCGCCATATTTTTGCAACGTTTGTACAAGTGAATCTGTATTTTCTGATTTAACGGGGTTCCTAACTATTAGAAGTGTTTAAGACTGGTTGGCTCCAGGCTTAGAGCAGTAATTTGTGCATAAAACAGTAAGATAAAACTATATGTCCCAACATTTATTTCATTCAAAAATTATAATATGTTACAAATATGCGAAAAAAAGCGTTGCTAACGGTATGATAAAATATGGGTTTATATTCATTTCTTGTTAATTCACTTTGTATAGGGCCATGATATTCAGAACAGTAGTTTTGGGGTACCAAATCAAATCAACTTTTGCTTAAAAAATCACATAGATTTTTGTACTTTTACAAGAAATTTTATTGTAAAAAAAACATGTGATTTATATTATAAAATATTTTTTTAAAGTTTAATAAGTTGTAGATAAGTACATATTCATAAACTTTAAGATTCGTTTACTTTCCATTATCTATAATGAATTGTTAATTATACGCATATTTTGTGGAATTTATACTGATGAATGGATGGACTTTTTTTGCAAGACAAATTAAATTTAACTATAACATATAATGCAAACTGCAATATGAAAAAAAATCTGCAACCACCCTTGATGGTGTTTTTTACTATATATTTTTAGACAATTTGAATCTAAATTATTTATCACTTACTTCAGCTACCATATAAACCTATTGCTTCTTTTCTAGGTTTAAATGATAATAATGTAGCGAAATCCCAATTTTTTTTTATACTTTATTGCATAAACATATTTTAAAATTATATAGAATCCTAGATATTTGTAAATGGCACAGTTACTTATTCCAAATCGGCAAAGAAGTTTCATTACTAACGTGTTGATATTAAACACATGAAATTTTTTTTTTAATTTAAGATTATAATAAATTTATATTAAAACTAAATATATAAAAACTTAATATAGAAATATATAAAAACTTTATATAAGGTTTAGTTACAACAACAACAAAATATAAAAATATTTATATTTTTATAAATATTTATAAAATTTATTACGCACATGCGGGAATTTGCCAATGAATGGAGTTTGTAGTTCCATCCTAGGTGTATGATGCCATGGACCTTGAAAAAAATAAACATAAATAAAGCTATGTTTATAACTAACTACTACAAAAAAGAAAATGTCGCAGAAATTGAAATAAAGCTGCGTTTTTTGCAAGAATTGGAGCACTACCGGGATGCATACGTTATCTATACGGATGGCTCAAAAATTGGGGGTAGAGTGGGCTATTCATGTGTCACTGATAGGGCGACTTTAGTAAGCCAGAGGCTGCCAGATTTCGTAAGTGTTTATACAGCCGAGCTACTGGCTATTCGGGATGCTGTGCAAGTATGTGAAGAAAGACAGTTTAAAAAACTCTCTTATTTGCACCGATTCTTTGAGCGCCATTGCAGCTCTGGAAAATATATTTATTGACGATGCTATTCCCAAACGCATAATAGAAAAGTGTAATACATTAAGTGACAGATGTGAAATTACAATTATGTGGATTCCTGGCCACATGGGAATTAAGGGCACAATGAAGCTGCAGACAAAATGGCCAAAGAAGCAGCACGGAATAGAAGAAGCTGTATATGCAATACGGAAATAAGAATTGATGATCTGATAAGTACTGTAAAGGCAGAGATTTTAGAGAATTGGAAGTTAATGTGGTTGTGTACAGACACACAGTTGAAATCAATAAGGCCAGACCTTAAATTACTTAATATGGAATCGTTTTCTAGGCAGGAAATAATAATTAATCCTCACAAGGCTGGCTATAGGTCATACTAGAGTAACTCATTCTCACTTACTGTTAGCAAAAAGTAAACCATTGTGCCCCCAGTGTAATGCTTCAATTTTAACTGTTCGCCATGTAATGGAAGAATGTATTAGGCTGGTTGATTGTCGGAAAAGGTTTAATATAGCATCTCCAATTGAGGTGTTATTCAAGGGAGATTTAAATGTGATGAAGAATATTATGGAATATATCAGATATATTAGACTGTTCTATTATAACATTTGATTCTTCTAATTGGATGTAGGCAATTTGGATAGGTGGGTACACCAGTAAGACTAACTTTTGTAGGCGAGGACTTCAGGGATATAAAGAACGTATTAAATACGCGTGAGGCATTTGTTGTGTATTGAGTTTTAGCGCTAATAGCCATCGCCGCTGATGCGCTTATATAAAAAAAAAAAAAAAAAACAAAATATGTAACATTTGTAAAAGCCACTTACGTACCAATGGCGAAACGAAAGGCAAAAAAATTAATTAAATAATTAAATCGAAAATATATTAACCATTCTTAAAATCCCTGTTGAACATGAATTTTGAATTCTTATTTAGAATTTGAATTAAAAGTCAGTAATTTCAGTGTTTCACAGTGATTTCTTGGGAAGTCGGTATTTCAGTTTATTATTATTTAATTTTCAAATTTAGCTGATTATTGGTAACTAATAAAGTCAGTTAATTATAATAGTCTTTCTATTATTTGTCTCCCTCCACATTTTTTTTGGTAAGGAGATTTTTATCTATTAAGTGGAATCTGTTTTCACATACTATATTATGAACGTTAGTATGTGGAAGATGAATTTCAAACACAAATCTAAGTGTTAACTAAAAAAAATCACTTTTGTATGCGTGCTTGTATATTGGTCATAGACGTCTATGACGTGTAAAATAAGGCAAAAGTGTGCGTGTGTATGTATGTGTGTCTGATAGAGATTGCATGTTGTTATTTATTACAAGTAAACCCATGTTCTTACACGCCTCAACAATCTCTGCAGAACTTTTGAATAGTACGTTAGTGTTGTTGGTGTAAGTGTTTGTTTATGTATGAAGTATCTATGAATAATCCTCGTTTATATAAAATGCCACTGGCTCAATTGGCAAGCTGCTTCAACTTTTTAGGAAGATACTCAAGTTTCTAGATAAAGAATATAATAATTCAAAATTGGTTTTAATGTCGTTGTAATTTGGAGTGCTAACACTTTCGCCAATGGAAGAACAGTTAATGTTTTAATTCTCATGAACATTTTATCCAGCATTGTAGAAAAACTTGTGAGCAACATTTTGAAGAAAGGAGTTGGTACCGATGGTTGGAAATTTTGGCGACCAGTCAGTTTGGCCTATTTATGGACTAGTTTTTGGTTTTAGTAGATTATTTAGTTATTGATAGTATTTAGTTATGTTTAGCTATTGCGTAATATCCATGATAAAAGCCACTGACTACGAAGTATATTTATTTTTTGTTGAAATAAATACATGGCATAAAATTATATGGGATAATTATTTTTACTTTCTCCTACTCCTAGTTTTTTTTTTTTTTTTTTTTTAAGAGGGGGGAAATGCTACTTGCGCACATCAAAGTGCCGGACTCTATACGAATATGCCTTCCGGCTAAACATCTGAGACTAGCCTGGATTCGCTTTCTCAGCATTGCATCAGGCTAGGGCTCCTTAACCTAGCCCTTAACCTAGCCTTCTCCCATATTCACCTCTACAAGTTTCCCCTACTCCCAGTAAAAGGAAGTACTGTAATCTTGTCAAATTTTCGATACTGAGTTTTCACCGGAAATACCCGTTTTGAGGTCCTCTGATTCAAAAAAAGTGGTTTTTAACAAATGGTCTGTGTGTTTGTATGTATGTGAACAGCTAGCTCAAAATCGAAAAACCGAAGGAAGTTGAAACATTGATACTCCGTTTAGCTATCACCATGGGATCTGGCACTACGTTATCTGTCGAAATTCCTCATCCGGGAGTACCACATTACTACTAGTTTTTTTTTTCACTTTTTTACAATTTTCTCATAAATAGCTCCGAAGATTTTCTTTAAACTTGGTATATGAAGTACACATGCAAAGAGCTACAACTTTTATTTGAAACATTTCTCCGGAAAAATTAATTTAAGGGAAGTTTTGTGGGAGAGGTGGGGTTACGGTTTCCTCTAAAGTGCTATTACAGTTTACTAGACAATTCTGTCATCTAAATGACGTTAATTAGAATGGAATATGTTTTGAATTCCGAGTTTGAAAAAAATCAGATGAACGTTTACTTTACCACTTTACTAAATGATTTTTTATCACTTTTTCGCGATTTTCTCAAAAATGTCTCCGACGATTTCTTGAAACTTTTCAATATATACTACCCATATAAAGATGTACAACTTTTATTTAAAACGAATTTCTCTGGGAAAATTTATTTAAGGGTACTTTTAGGGGTGGGGTTGTGTTATGTTTTTCTCTAAAGTGCTATCATACTTGATTATTTTTGGATTATAGTTATTAATTCTATCATCCAAACAAAATGAATTAGAAATAAATAGATGGCCAAAATTCCGAGTGTCAAGATAATTAGTAACCCGGAAGTGCGTTTTTACTGAACAGTTTTTCAGTTTTCGACGAATTTCGTTAAATTACACTAACTATAAAATTTATCAATTACAATTTTGAGGATTGGAGTAAGAGAGAGTTGTGTGAGTATTTCACACCAGATTTTTTGTATTGTTTTGTAAAATTTAAAATAAAATTTGTATCATAATATTTGAAGACCGAACATACACTCCAAGCATATGGCTTGTTTTAATAGAGTTGAAAATTGGTAGCGCGTTTAGTATATATTGTCCAGCTGAATCTAGTTTGCAATAAGACCGATAGAATGCGGCCAACGTTCTTTCTGTACTCTCTTAGCTCCATTATTTAGGAGCTATCTTAGCTTAGGATAAAATTAGTTTTTTTAGACAGTACTGACACGGTATAAGCGTTGAACTGTTTCAGGTTTTGTTGACTATTAAGTATAGGACCGGATATCCTTGAAGCAAAAAAACTAAAGTATCAAGTTGTAATTTCTTAATGAAACAAATCTAAGCATAGTGCTCAGCGAATTGAATTTTATTAAAAAAATCTCATAAGGTCAATTAAAATCATTTTTGTAGCTTTCCTTTAAAGCTGTTTTATTGATCCATTTTTCGTATCACTTATTTTCTTTTTCATAGCTGCAAATAATGTAAATCAATAAGTTATGACTTTAGAAGTTTCAGTTTGCTCAATATATCTTATACAATTAAACTCTTATGTCTGATTGGATAAGATATATTGAGTAATTGGAATATAACAAGGTGATTAGTAGAGCTTTCTGTATAGCATGCTGTAGATGTAGATTGCTGTAGGGGAATATCGCAATGCGACCTGAAAGATGTATTGTGCCCACCGGAGTCTTCTCAGTGCACTGCCATCCTCCATGCAGTGTTCTCTAGCTACAGACAACCTGCTCATCACCATACAGTGAGTTGTAGAGGCTGCTAGGAAGAGAAAATCTAAGAGCAGCCGCTGGATTCGACCCGGGATCTCTGCGTGGCTAGTCCAGCGTGCTACCACTAGCTAATCCTTTGGCTTACGCCAATTATCTAGAAACGGAGACCCTAGTTCGTTTACTGAATTTGTCCTTGTCTGTAAAGTGTAGAGTGTGTATAGTTTAAGTGTATATGTACTGTTCTGACGAAGTGCATGGATTACTGAGCTCTGTGGTAACCCGTGGCATACCATACTGTATCTTTCTGTTGCTTCGGGGCAGCATACTTTATGCGCATTAACACGAAGAAGTGAAACTTACATTCGTATACATACGAAGAAGCTTTCTAACATTTGGTTTAGTCTGCAAAGTTTAGCTATACTCACATTAGCCCCGCTACTATCTCTACAGTAGAATTATTAAGCTTTGTAAGACAGGTCTCTGCCTAATGCTGTCATAATTTAATGTTCTCAGACTAGTTCTGGCTAGTTCATTCGCCTTTATTGCGAGATTTCAAGGTTTGATATCCTTGAAAGCTACTAGTCCCAGCATTGTCAGAAAAATTGGAGAATCACATATACTAGCGAACCTTTTTAGCTAAGGCCAAAACTAATCGGCTGAGGGAAGTGCTTACTACCAATGTGACGATTTCAATTTAGCAAACTCTTCAAGGTGCTGAAGATGATTATTTATTTGATTAAACAATTTCATAAACATGCCAGTTTATTTATCCACAAAATTTTGGAATAAATCTAAAGATAGAGATATATTTTTTGTTTGACATAATTATTTGTTTTGACAATCCAATAATATTACGATGCAAAGTTCGATGGAATTTGTACGTGGCTATTCTTGACCATTAATTTAAAAATTATACTTCGTCGGTAATACTTTCTAATCTTGAGTTAATGATTTTTTTAACAAAAGTGCAAAATGGCAAAGTATAGAAATGCATTTTACTCGCGTTAAGAAAATCCCACATGGGTCCAGCAAGTTAGTATTGAATAGCAGGGACCTCTTCTTAAGCAGGAACCTCAACAACACAAGACATGTGTCTATACCATTAGAAAAAATTTATTATCCAGTAGTTCAAATGGCATAATTTAATAATAACATTTATGTGATCTTAAAAGTGAAATAGTTTCTAAATCGTCAGGCTTCAATTTAAGGAAATGCCAGTGCCGTCTAAATCTCCTTAAAAAAAAAAAGTTAAACATTAACTAGAATGATATTTGTACAGACTCCAGTTCAGTTAGTGGCAACACGTACGTAAACAAATACATTTATCACTCACATGTTAAATACATTTACGTGCTAATTAGTTTTTAAGCAATAGCAGAACAAAAAAATCCCATTGTGAGTCTTCCTAAATTGTATAAAACAGCAATTCTAGTTAACACTTCGCCTGGTTACAATTATCTGAAATCAAAAATATATGAATAATAATTAAATCTAAAATTGAGATATTAATACAACTAATTAAAGATTAAGAAATAGTGAAAATGGAGAAATGCTCATGCAGAGAGAGAAGGTTTTAATAAATGATAACTAGAGGCGTATATTGACCCTCGGGACCGAAAAATTCTCAAAAATCGGCCCGGCACGTAAAGTCTTTCGAAAAAAACTTGCAGACCTATAAATTTTCTTCTTATAGGATGCGCCGATACGTGAGGACTGTTGTGACTTATAGGTACTGGGTAAGTGTACTGGTTAAGATTCCCAACCCTGGCATTTATACAAAGGTATTAATGTAGTATTATTAATATTATTAAATATTATAATATTAATAATATTATTAAAAGAATACTATTATTATATTAATAAGAATATTTTATATAGGGTAAAGCTAGGAGAGATGACGCGGTAGGAGAGAAGACGCAGGCTTTACTTCTCTTGTTTGCCACCACGTGGCGTCATGGAAGTTAGTCGAGAAGTAGAGAGATCAGAAGCGAACATAATGTGTATTTCTGTGTTCTAGGAACACTTATACACATCAGCGTGTATTTTCATAACGTGAATTTTCATAACGCTTATTAAATTTTTTTATATACTATAATAATTGCAATTGAAATGAGATTTCCAGCTGTCGTTAAAGTTGGACTCCTAGACATAGTGTTTACCCAGTTTCATGTCGATTAGCCATGTTACCTTCACAGCGGAGAGGTCTCCTACCTATGGTGCGTCATCTATCCTACCATAGAAGGAGAGACGGCCAAATGTAATGTATTTGTATTTTGTTTTTGGAATAAATGAGAATGTCTTTATTTTGAAAAATAACATTTTTTTTGCAGATAATAGTAGTTGACATATGTTTTATAAGAATTACTACCTCTTTAATATATCTCCTATATATTGATAAATGTCATAACCTTGAAATGTGCATCATCTCTCCTAGCTTTACCCTAAGTATTAATATGAGTCATTTATAGTAGAATGTGTTTGCTGGCTGTATCATCCAAGATAGTTTAATTTCCTTTAAAAGAAATCTTAGAACCTTAAAAAGAAATCTTAAAGCTAGAAAAAAGTTTATAGTTTATTACGTTACGTCACGTTACTTCTAATTTGAACTTTCTTCTTACAAGAGATGGAATCCATACTTATTTACATTGAAGTTGTATTAAGGATGAAACTTAATTTTATAGCTCCCCCCCCCCCACAAAATCCTTTTAAAAAATTAATTTTCATAGCAAGAGGTTTATTTAAATGTTTATTAAGTGTACAAATTAAAAATATAGTTTTAGTTTTTTCGAAAGAAAACATGTTATGGAAAACCCATTCAGTGTCATTTTGGTGAAAGGTTTTGACCGAAATATCCCGTAGTGAATGTCCAAGTTTGAAATCTATTCTTGAGTTATGTAGTTCATGCATCTATTAAAACATACACACACATGAGAATGAGAGTGTGTGAGGTGTGAGAAGGGAAATACTAACCAATCAAAAAATGGGATTTAAAATGTTTGGATCAAAAATATAAATTTTAATTAGAACTCAAAATTCACGTATGACTTTTGTTACACCTTCATTATGGAAATTGTTTTTCCTCTTATATAAAAATTCATATTGTTCAGATGATTACTTTTGACTCATAGTTTTAGTTAAATAAATGTATGTTTTATTAATTAATTAATATTACTCTAAACACGATTGTAGTAATTATAATAAAATTAGCTTTTAGTGCTACTTGTTAGCTCAATTACGATGCTATTACAAATTATGTATATAGAAGATGATGTTTAGTAATGTTACATATGCTACACATATTACTAATCTCATCAAAACAATACATATCATCATGTCGATCATATTGGTAGGTACTTGGCAAACGGCTTTCACGCTGTACCGATTAGAGAGACCCCCCCGACAATCAATCTTCTTGCTAATGCTATAACATCCTTAATTTGTTTATCGATCTCTTCTATAAGATTAATTTTATTTAACCTTTTTATTTATTTAAATGTTATACTAATCTTCTCACTAATCTCTTCACTTAATTACATTTTTGTTATTCAAGGTATTAATTACATACATAATTGAGCATATTGGCAATAGTAGCTTGAGTGGACATTTATTTTTTTTTTAATTTAATTTAATGCGTGTGAACATCTATGATCATTGGCGCTCAGAGCCTTCTCAGTGACTCTCGGCATCTGAGACTATCCATCATATAAATATAAATATTTTTACTCGGCAACGGTAGGGCGTGGGGGTAAGTGGCATCACCATCGCCCACCCTTCGGGGTGCAATCAGCCTCTGGCTCTCCAGGTTGGGGAATCCCTCACCCAACCTAATCCAATCCTGATCCTTTCCTCTTGCAGAGTTGGTCTGTAAGTTACCTGGGTTACTGAAACCCGTGTACTTGAGACAATAGACAGGAATCAGTAGATGGAATCTGTAGATCCATCGGGCGTGCGATCAGTCACGCTAGCTCGTTATAGTTGAAATACTGAACTACAGGCGTAAGCTAGTTTCCGAGCCAATTGCTTTACTTGGTAGGATTCGTAGTGGCCGTGGTTTAACCAATAACTCCAATGACCGAGGTCATGAGTTGAGCGGGAGAAGACTCGCAATATAAATTAAACTCCGGTGCTAGCCCGTAGCTGGAAGCGCATTTGTTGGGTGTGCGCGGTTTACCAAATCCTGCTAGGAAGTGCCTTCTCTAGAGCTTCTGGGAGTGGAGTGTGATCACTATGTGGAGCATATCTCAACCTGTCCTTTAATGGGTCAAGCGGGGAGGGGGGGTGCTTTGGCAGTTCTGAATTGTTCTCGGGTATTGCACTAAAAGTCCTTCCATGGTAGTGACATCCCCGTCTTGTTAAACCATCTTGAAAGATCCCTCTCAGTACTTATAGGAAAAAGGAAGAATGTCTGATAGGAACTTATGGGAAGAATAATGTCCATCAACTGGCAATGAGATGTCGGGGCTCCTAGGAAGAGAAAATCTAAGTGCAGCTCACCTGGACTCAAACCCGGGACCTCCGCGTGGTATTCCAGTGCGCTAACCATTCAACTAATCCCTTCCCTCATTGTATTTATTACTTTATATAAAGTTTATATATATAGTATTTGTGATGTTTATTTATTTATTTTTTTGTAATCATGCACTTCTATATGCACATAACATTTTTATAATCATCTAGTACAATAGGCCATAGTAGTAATATTTAATTAGACGTAATGCCTTGTTCTATGGGGACCTATGGGGTTCTTTTGTATGTCAGTTAGATTTAAAATACATTTAGGCAAATTAATTATACAATCAACGTTTTTTTCTAGCTCCTGGTTTAGTTGCCGATCCTAAACAATAAGGAAAACTAGAAATGTTCATTCACATGCACAAAATTTCTTTTTTCTAACCTAAAGTTACCTCTTACCACCCTCACAGTTCCTTTGCTCTAATTTTGCATTGAAGTAGCCTATTATTATGCACATTTCGTTGCATATACATATATTCATCAATAGCTTCCTACAGATATGATAAAATACCTTAATTTCTTTCTCATTAGCGGCTCTCTTGTTGGTGCTGAAAATATTTTATTTTATAAAGGAAATTAATTTAAAAAAAAAAAACAAAGTTTATTTTTATAAATTCCTTTCAACATGATCTCTTCTAGTTGTAATAAAAAAAAAAAATACAAATGGAATATAAAATAAACCACAAATAAATGTATTTTTGTTCAATTAAACAGCGTGTTGGTTTTTTTTTTCAAACAGACAATTGACAATAATTAATCATACTTTCGTTTTCATTCTGTTTACATTAGTTTGTCGTTGATTTACAGTAATAAGAGTGAGAGAGAGTAAATTTATATTTAGAATTTAGTAAATTTTTTTAGTTTCAATATTAGAAATAAATTGATAATTTGTTCATATGAAATAAAAAATAACTAACGAACAAGTCAGTTGATATTTATAGCCTTGACGGTTCTTACATAATATGGAATGTTATATATACTGTCTTCACTATCTTTTAACTTTTTTTTTCATTTAGATAACTTAAATAACTATTTATGAAGGTCTTGGGTTTTTCTATAAAAGTAATTGCTATTAATTTACTTTCCTTTCATATTCGTAGACATAATAATCACTTTGCAAAGAATTTTTGAAAGAATTATATTATTCTGTATCAAAAGCTAAGTTTGTAAATAATATGAATCTGTTTTATGTTGAAATTTTCACTTGATATTTTCATATTTATTCATTATTCCCAAGTTTGAGTTCACACAAAAAAATATTATGAAATAAATGTCATAGTTATTTTTAATCAAATTCTTTCAAGTAAAAGACGGCTGATGAATTGTGCATGTGTGAGAAGACATTTCTAGGTGTTCGAAAATTTCTTTATACATTTGAAATTTTTTACTCATTTTTCATATGATATGGTGAAAGGCGTTGAGGGTATGGTTCACATGGAGGTCAATGGACATTGAATTTGTTTAAATTGTGAACCAGAAGGATAGCGTCTGAAACATTGCGTCTAAAAACAAAAAAAATATTTGGATTTTAACGCTACAAATTCTGCAGAACCTCCTAAAATGAATTCTTTTTTTCTAATATTCCATGTATATATATTAAACTGCAAATTTGACTCCTTTATGCTAACAATGTAGAGGTGTTGGCTGGACAACTACCTACCCCAGACAGGTAGTACAAGTGTGATTACATTATAGTCCAGTAGAAAGCGGTCAACAACATGGAACAAATCAATTAAAATTTACTGAAACTTATCGCCACAAATTTCGCAGAACACCTTAAAACATGTTTATTTTCTTTTTTCGGAACCAAGTTTCAAAAGTAACGTGATATGTTGTTTTATATATGTTGGGTATTTTCGCCATTCCTAATTTTGAAGAAAAAAAAAAAATCTGGTGTGAAACACTTCACACAACTTTCTCTTACTCCAGTTTTCAAAATTATAATTGACAAATTTTATGGTTTGTGTACCAAATTTAAAGTTACAGGTACTCCATAAAATTAATTTATCCATGAAAATTTTCCAAATAAAAGTAATATGAAATTTAAAGAAAATCTTTGGAGGAGTTTTTGAGGGAAAGTTAACCGACACTAATGTCGGTACTTTGGTTGGATGGATTTTGTGTACAAATTCTTCGGATCATTTCGCTGAATGCAGAAAAAATGAATGTTTCAACTATGTATTTTATTCGTCATATTTATATTATACCCACCCGCTTTCGGATTTTCATCCGTCAGATCAAATTCACCAAGTTCGTGTAGGGTGTTTACTTCAACGTAATGTTTTTTGTTACACTCACACTTGTTGGTTGTATATAAGACATATTTTATTTATTTATTTATTGCATACAGGAATAACATTCATTTTGCAAGGAGTTTGGTTTACAATATACAAAAATGATATGATATTTATAATATATAACACATAAAAGAAATAAAACTCATGATTACTGTCATAACTGAACTAGATGTTATTAACAAAATAATAAATGGATTAGTTAACCGGAAGGAGAAAACTCGTAATTCTTAGGGCAATAATAGGGTATTTGTAGATTGCATTTATCTGTGAGGAAGGACCCAACCGTGAACAGCTTCTCGAAACAGTTGGATTCAGTATCAGAGTCAGCAAGATATGGATTAAAATAGGGTTCTCTAAATGGTTGCAATGCATGACAGTAGAAGAGTAAATGTAAAAGAGAGTCCGGTACCTTAATAGCACAGTTCCAATCTAAATAAGACCCCTCGCTTATCAAGCCACTCACAAATCTATATGTATCTACTGTTTAAAACATTATGAATGTCATTCTGAAATTTTTCACTAATATTCAATTTGTTCTTCTTGAGTAGGTGAAGGTCACGAGAAGCCAAAATATCCAGTCAACATTGAAGAAAACAGAGAGACTTCAGTATATTTATCCAAGTAATATTAATGTTACTAGAATGCAAATCCAAGAGGTTATTCAGGCAAATATAGGTCAAGCGACTAGGGGGAATTTCGAGTACTTTAATTAGTAAACAGACCATATTTTTAAATATATTCACCTTAAGTGGATAAATCCCAGATTCTAGCCGAACAAATGCATTTGATGATACATATGACATATATACAACCAAGTAATGTGAGTGTAACAGAAACATTACGTTGAAGTGAACCCTCTACACTAACTAACTTGGTGAAGAATTTGGTCTGACAATGCATGAAAATCCAGAACCTGTCAGGAACAATATAAACACGCCTGCTACGATGGATAATCGTTTTATAATAATTATTTGCAACATATTACTTAATTGGTTGTTGAATAGCATAAAACTTATTAGAAAATAATTCCTAAAAATAGAACTGAAAAGTTTATTTAAAAAAAAAAAATCCAGCACAGTAAAATATATCAATTTGGCCCTAATCCCCAAATTGGAGGTTTCTCAAGATGGGGGATGTTCTTATTAATTTGCCTTTAATACTAAAGCAGTTGTTTTTATATTACATTGGCTCTCCAGATGAAACTGATTAATATAACTTAAAACCAATTTTTGGAGAACTTTGAAATCAAAAAGGAAAGAATATTATACATTTTTTATATATGCTGGTGTTATTATTGTTTCTTACATCTTTGGAATAAAGTATTTCAGTTATTTTTCTCTCCTAGGCAATGAATGCTGAACAAATTCAATCTAAAAAGAATAATGAAAATTTCTTCCTCATTTAGAAGTTGTAAATTACTATTGTAGAGAAGTTTGCAAATTAAAATAACAGAATTTAAACGATCATAGTGTAAATAAGACTTTCTTGAAGAACGTGATGAATACAGGAATTACGCCAACGAACTGTAACCGTTAGTCAATTATTTTTGAACATTTTGTTATGTGATTCTGTTTAAGTTCAGCTTCTTAGAAATTCTCCTTTAACTTGATATTATTACTTCAATCACAAGTTTTAAGTTAAAAACCTCCATCTTTTGCCTAAAATGTACTTTAAAATAGGAAGATCCTTTCGCAAAAAGATCTCTCACAGATGTTTTCAACGTTTCTACTTATGTACTGGATGTTAATTCATCAGCTCTTCCACAATTTCTGAATATACTCAATTGTTTATTTAAAGTGGAAATAGGATGTAACTGTAGTATTTATGAATTATTAATCGTTGAGACTTTAGGCATTGCCTCATTCTTCTTTGATGTTACTTCTCTTTATGTTCCCGTTCGAAAATTAATTTATGTTAATTAATTTTTACTATTTTAATTAATGAAGTGTTATTGGGACTTGTGAGTTATTTATAGCATGCTAAATTGTTAAATTGTATTTTTTGTTTTATTAAAGGAAGTAGAGATACTAACTAAAAATACTTGGTTACACTTGCTTTTTTTTAATTATTTTATTTGGAATTCACATTCTATATAAATAAATATAATAAGTGAATAGGATGATGATGTGTGATGATGAATGACGTGATTAGCTGGAGGAGAGAAGCTACCCAGCGGTAACACTCTCGCAGGAGTCACTTCCTATTGCTGGAGGTGATCACGGGGCCAACAGCGGCTCATTCGACGGGGTGGATTATCTGGTATAGTTGTGGAGGCGAGATTTTGAACAACAGGATTAGAGTTGAGGGCAAGAGAGTCTTAGAATTTTTTATATTTAGTTTTGACAGCTTCAGATACTGTATGGGATTTTGAGATCACTGTGGAGGGTGGAATTAGAGACATAGAATGGAGCATCTGTTATCTAACGGAGTATTTTGACTGAAAAGACTAAATTTTCTGGGAATTTGAGCGCTTGGTTGAACCCCACAGTTCAAGTCCATAAGTCCACATCGGTTTGAATATACAGTTGTATATTAGTCGTTTGTGCTCAAGAGGTAGTTTCGATCGTCTTCCCATTAGTCTGAGTAGTAACTTATTCCTTTGTTAAGTTCCAGTCTTTTTAGTTTTGTATGTGGATTCCATGTAAGTCTTTTGTCAATGTACATCCCAAGCTGGCGACCTAAGTTTGTAGCAGAGAGTGGTATTGAGTTGAAGGTTACTGAAGGACAGGAGGCACAACGCAGAGTAAAGGTATATTCTTCTGGGTTGAGTTTAATCCGCCATTTTTTGGCCCAAGATTCTCTTTTATTTAAATGATTCTGTATGAGAGTGGAGGCAGTTATGGGATCAGAGCTGAATGCAAGGATGGCGGTAGTTACACTTAGTAAAACAGAAATATTATAACCAATCTAATTTTGCATAAATTAGATGATTTGTCATAGAAGAAATAATCTGTAAGCCTGCTTATATTATATTTCCTCTTCTGCCCCAAATTGCGTATTTTTTTTTTTTTCTCATTTCATAACTTCTAGGTAGCTTTGAAATTAAAATTTACATTATTGATATTAATTATATACACTTAAAAGCCCATAATAGATTTAAGTGGAATTGGTTTTGGCTTTGTGGCCACTACCTCCGTACACCCATATTTCGTATTGATCAAATATAAAACTATCATAACCTTTGCTATTGGATTTACGAAATTTTACAGAATATCTACTGCTTGTGGCAAGTTTACAGAATATCTACTACTTGTGGTTTCGTTGTTGAATGCAAATACTAGTACATGTACATAGTTGTACTTGTATTCTTATTCAAAATCAATGTCCATAGCCACTAAAGAGAACCCTATAAATATTCATTGGGACAAAATTCGAAACAGGCAAGGCGAAATGATTACTTCAAAAGTAATATGTATATATATATATATTTATGAATTACACGAAACAATAGAAACAGCGTTTGATTTTGGAAACTATATTTTCTAAGGGAACACTGATAGTTTGTTTGAACCGTTTATTGAAAATGCTCTCTCTATTTGAGATTCTTAAAAAATCGGCATCGATCTAAAAATCCAAGGCAAAGGCATAAAAGATCTTCAAAAACAGAAAATGTTAAACATGTGGAGTTTTAGAAAAACTAGGTTTCTGGAGGGACGTAGAACTCAGCTAGTGTCCTAATCCTTAGCATTTCCAAATTTATTTTAATGATCATTAGTGTGAATATTATAACTAGTAAGATATGCGATCACAAGTCAGAGGAAATTTGCTTCCGCTTTGTTACAGGACTTCCAGTTGATTAATTTCTATTCACATCCTTTATATATCAGATTATCATTTCTGCCTTCAGATAGCCGGATTCAGTGTGTCTTTGTTTTTGAATATATATATGTTTCCAAACTACGGGCCCAAAAGCCGGATATATATATATAAATATATATATACAGATAATATTGTGTTAAACGATTTGAATTGAAGCCCGAGGAAATCGTGGGCAGTGAAGGCCGTGGGAAATCCATAGAGGTCATATCGTTTAAAAATATTTATTTATCAATTGTGAAAATATTTCGAAAATGACCGAAATCTTTATGTCAGAAGCGGTATTTCGGTACCTACGCAATATTGAGTTAGAGGTTACTGCGATTTATCGTTTTAAGATATTTTATTCACACACACACACACACAACTTTTCATTACAAGGAATCTCAAGACATATTAATTCTTGCAGTGAAAATTCAGTTTTCATAAAATTTTTATGACCACAACACTTCCTCTAGCAGCTGGAAAAAAAATATTATACATACATTTATTTAGTAATCCACAATACCTTTGAGAACAAACATATTCGTAAATGAATGAAATCAATTACAAAACTCCAGATCGTATGACATTGTCACGATATGCTAGTCTGTTTATAGGAAGGTCTTAATTAAATCTGACAGACAAATTTTACTAAATCTAAAGAATCCCATGGACCTCATTTCATGGATTACAGTTGGTAAATTTATTATAGAAGTATTATTATAGTTTTTTTTAAGTTTATTTTCATGCCTCTTTTTTAGCAGTGATTTCCTGTGTATTTATTATCTCTCTTCATTCATTGTTGGTGCGGAATTTTTTAGTTCATCTTTTGTACATCTGCGAATGTTAACAATTTGTAACGCTTTTATTAAAATTCACATCTTTAATGTATCTTTTAATTATTCACCAACATGTCTGCTCCCTGTTTGATAGTTTACCAATACGATGTCTTTTGGCCCAATTTTTGTCTTTTTATTTTCTTTTTCCACATTTTACTTCACACATACTTCATACGCATC
This sequence comes from Triatoma infestans, assembly GCA_011037195.1. NCBI lineage: Eukaryota > Metazoa > Arthropoda > Insecta > Hemiptera > Reduviidae > Triatoma > Triatoma infestans. Next base: position 47,287 of record JAAEAF010002473.1, on the reverse strand, counting down.
TTCAGTTGGAATTTTTAACCTTTATTAAGCTTCCAGTGTTTCCGCATCTCATTACTTGAAATAGTTAATAAATTTTTAGTTTAATTAATTAATTGTTTATTTATTTATTTTTTTGATATCATTGTGCATCTGATCGCCTTTTATTGAACCTCATGTTTTCCACATCTATTTCAATCCATTTTTGAGTATTTAAATTTTGGGATCAACTAGTTTAATTTCCCGCATCCGTTTTGTCCATCGTCGTATGTTCGAGTTTATGGATCGTACAGTTAACAATTTTCTTTATTTGATTTAATTGAGTTAATTAAAATAATTAATAATAAAAATAATTTGGAAAATAATTAATATTTGAATATTATTAGTAATAGAAATATGATTTATATTATTCTACATATATTGTTTTGTCGAGTTTGCTTTTTTCTTTAATCAGAAAAATTTGTCTTATATGATTTCCTAAAATAAACTATATTTTTAATATATTTTATTTGCGTTCAATTGTATTTTCTCTCTCTCTCTCTCTGTATCTGTCTCTCACTATATATGTATGTGTGTGTGAAATGAAATTGCTCTGGCATTACTGCTGTTGTCAGAATTAGTAATGCGATTGAAAAGTTTGGGGACCCCTAGTATTTAATTTAAATAGCATTACTCAAGACGAAAAATCCCAGAAAGTTCAAATCTGAGTATCTTCAGCGTATCCAACATTTATTTTTAGTAAAAAACTATCATTTCTGAAATATCTCTTGGTTGAAACTTTTGTGTTCATTTTGTAGAGATTTTCTCCTTTTGAAGGATTATTTTTTTTCCATCTATTCTTTAATTAAACATATTATTCATCTATATCTCTTTATATTTTAACATTTTTTTTCTGGTAATTGTTTTAATATTGCAAAAAAGTATACGAATTTAATTTTTTCTTGAAACTGTAATAAATATAGTAGTGTACGGTTCTACCTACAAAATTGTGGGGCTAACTAAAAAGCATTTTTAAGATTTTTCACTTTCGAAATATGATAGGAAGTTCTACTTAATTGAGGTTCTGAGGTAGATAGATTCTTTAAATAGTAACCAGTTTTATTATTATTATAAAATCTGAATTTCTTTTTTTATTTCGAACCAATAATAATTCATAAAATATGATATAAATGTAATGAAATTTGTTAAATTTTACAGCTTATGTTTTATGACAATGATCGTGTGATGGAAGCAAGTAGCAGAAAAAAAAATAGAAATATATTTTAAAATATTACTTGGAAAGGGATTAGCTTAGTGGTTAGCGCATTAGATTCCCACGCGGAGGCCCCGGGTTCAAGTCTAGCGTGCTACCCTTAGATTTCTCTTCCTAGGAGCCTCTATATAGCTCACTGTCCAGTGATGGATAGTGTTGTCTGTAACGAGAGAACACTGTCCGTAGGCCGGCAGTGGACTGACAATGCTTCAGACACCAATGACCATAGATGTTGAGCGCCTTAAATTAGAAAAAAAAAGAAGAGAAATTGGACGGTTGGCTGGTAAAGGGAATGAGGAACCGTTAGTGACGGACAAAAGACGAGGCAAACTCTAATGTAAAAAAAAACCTGTAGTTTAGAAAAAAGTGTTTGTGGTAATACTCGTGTGTATAAGAGACCAATCTGAAAAGCTAGATGGTCATCAAGAAGAAGTCATGATGAATCAAGATGCTTTCTACGAGTCACATAGTTATTTTTCAAGGAATATTCTGCACTCTTCCTCTGTCCGTTTATCTATCCTAGTTTTATATTTAGTTTAGCTCGTATTGTGTATAAATATTTAATAACTATCAAGTCATAAGTGTCTTGATAGTTGTCTTTAAGTGTGGTTAAATTCTAGTTTCCAATTCTGTCTCTAAGTACTATTATCTAAATACTTCCAACTAAATATTTCTTAAATTAAATAAAACCGCTCGTGTATTGCTACGTAACTATTTTGTATATACATATGTAAGAACACATAAATTGATCAACACACTATTGTCTATCTGTGGGGAGGGAAACCCTACGCTATCCAAAGCCTCACTGGGCCCATATAGCTACCCCAAGAAAAACAGCAACAAACCGGGTTTATAACAAAAATCCAGACCCGGATCTAATCCATCTAAGATTCACCGCAGTCCGAATAAATCGGACCAAACCTTAAGTGGAAATAGCCTAAGCTCTTCCACAGACATCCTATTCCGACCAAAGGTCCTGAACCTAATTTCCTCACATCCCAAGCAATCAGTCATAAGATGGATGGGTGTTTCCTCCTCAGCCTCACAGACTCTACAAAATGGATCCGGCATGAGCCCCATTATGTAGAGATATCTCCTTAAACCACAGTGTCCAGTAAGAGATCCAACCAGATGCCTGAGAGCGCTTCGTGAAAAACACAGCAACGCCTCACTAATGGCCTTGTCCGGACCACCGATGAGCATTTTGGACTGCCGAAAACCAACTGAGCTCATCCATAAGGATGAATGCTGTGAAGCTGTCCATGTCTGGAAGCCTGATAGACATGTGCCAGAAGACACGCCAACAGCAGGCTCGGGGCCAATGAAAGGAAGAGAGGCGCCTAATTTGGCAAACCTATCCACCTCTTCATTCCCAAAAATTCCCATGTGACTCGGCACCCAGACTAAAAGCACATCCTTCAGAGAAGGAAGCTCTTCCAGTCTTTTAGAACATTCTAACACCAACCTGGAAGTGAAGACACATGAACTCAGCGCCTTCAGCGCAGCCTGGCTGTCCGAGCAGATACAAACACCTTTTAAGTTAATGTTACGTATCCTCTCATCCAAAACACAACAAAGAATTGCATAAACCTCAGTCTGGAAGACCGTGGTCCATTCACCAAGAGATACTGCCAAATGATTTCCGGTCTCAAAATCGACCGCAGCTCCAGACCTACCATCCATTCTGAAACCGTCCGTGTAACACCGGAAGTAATTATCAGGTATCATGCCAGACGGACCCAATCTTGATCAATACATTACAATTGTATAGTAAAAAACTGAGAACTATTAGATTTACGCTCATTATTCAAATCTGTTCATTTTCTGTAATAAACAATCCACCTCCGGCACACGTTTCTATACCAACGCTGTATATAATTTATATTCCTTTGCCCCCCCCCCCCCGAGTTTATGCAATTATTTTCTTTATAAATATTCTGTTCTATTTAATTTACGTTTAAGATAAAAAAAAAAATGGCACTGCTATCTAATGCAGGATCTGAATTATCACGTTCGGTTATTTATGTCCTGCTAGACTCGTCTATATTAGTAAGCATTTCTCGCTCACAAAATAAACTAGAAATGCTCACTTCGGGCAGGAACTGTTCTTGTTTGAAAAAAAAAAATGACCAATTTTCATTTTGTATATGTTTAGTAAGGTTGTGACCCACTTGAAATTGAAAGGATTCAGAATTTCATCAAGAAGCTTCCAACGCGTCACATCGTTATTTTTCAAGCAATTACTACGTTGTTTTTCTGTCCGTATAGCTGTTCTAGTTTTATATTTAATTTAGCTCGTATTTATGATAATTATTTAATACCGGCCACTACTGGTTTGAGCTTTTTAAAGGTGTACTATGTTGTGAATTGTTTCATAACCGACTTAATATATATATATATATATATATATATATATTAGTCAAGACCGTGAGATTTGCAGTAAATAAAGTAAATATTAGTAAATTTGGATTATAGTTGATTGATAATTTGTTATTTTACCTGTTCCCATCGACTTCTGTTCAAATTTATTAAAATATTTGTTATTTAATAATAAATATTCATTAATTTATTTAAAAGAAACTTTTGGAAGGAAGGAGGTTGGCATACAAATAACTGGTACACACTAATAACTGCTAAGGACATGAAAATTATATATAACCTCTTAAATTCCTTCATCAACTTTTATACAAGCGAAATACGTTCTTTAAATTACCAAACTGTTTAATTAATAACTTTGATTGAAAAACTGTCGGCCATGCCAACAATGTAATCGGGCTGAAATACTTTTGACGGCATATGCCCTAACTTTAGAAATTAAGTTTCATCATTGTTTTCACCCCATCCAATATTTCACTAATGATTGACATTTTGTAAATCAAAAATATGTTTTTTATTTCTAGTACTTAAAACCGTTTAGGTATAATATTAACAGATAAATACCATCTTTAATTATAGTTTATTTTTTTAAATGCCAGAATTTACCGTCTAAAAACGAGGCTAGTTTTGTTTTATTTGTGAAGTACATAATGTTCGAGAAATATTATTGGAATAATATGAAAACTTGTGCTTTTGATTGTTTTTTTTTACGCTTCTTGGTCTTCCCTTGAGATAGCATAATGTCAGCATTTGGCAAAATTTTAGACAAAACAAATATAATTTAGATTGAACAAGTAAGAATAAGTCCTTATTTGTCAAAGTTAATAACTGCATTCATTTTCATCGATTATTCATTATTACTCATAAGTCGATAGTCATAAAACCCTTCGATTTCATTTAACTATCGTTAACACTTGATATAAACAAAAAATAGCCTTTGTACCACTATTGTATTGGAATATCCAGTTGACAGCGGATTATATGGTAATCTTTAGGGTTCAAGAGAATTGTATAAGGGTGTTGATGGCCTGCATTGGATTGAGTAAGAACAAGCTCCGCGTACTTACGGGTTTCCTCACGGGGCATTGCCGACTTAGAGGACACTTGGTGAAGCTGGGCTTGGAAAGTGACAGCTCATGCAGATTCTGTGGGGAGTTGGAGGAAACTCCAATACATCTCCTAACAGACTGCGAGGCCGCCACTCAGAGAAGGTTCAGGAACCTGGGCAGCTACCAGATGGAGGAGGGGGACATACCCTCTCTAGAGACCGTCAGGGAATCTTCAGGGATCTTAACCTGATGGAGGTATTGTAGAACGGATGTTCAACTGGGCATCCGTTCGGGTGCTATGGGCAGGCCTGTGGCACCCAGGGGGCCTAGCACAATAGACCTGATCAAGGTCGCAGTGCGTTGGCCCCCCCCGCTTAAAAAAAATAAGGGTGTTGATATTTAAGAGTAGTTATAGAAGTGTATGGATTAATGAGGGGTTTTTATTGTGGTTTTTGTTTTAAACTTAATTCGTAAATCGGTAATAATTAACTAATTTAATTCATATATAATTTTTGTTAAATCGCTACTTAATTATTTTTTTTATTGATAAGAAACAAAACATTCATTTTGAATGATTAATGATTAATTAACGGATTAATGACTGAACCATTGCATCACCAACCAGCGATAGTGAATTCGAAAGCTGGTAGAATTATAGCCTTAGTAATGGCACTTCTCATCTAGAGATCTATATGCCCGAAGTCAATCTCGAAATCTTGTCCCGTATACCTACCGTGAGTTAGTCATGTCGGGTGTATATCTGACTGATGACTACAAAAAGGCTAATATCTGTGACTATAAATACATAATTTACAAAAAATAAACAAATATCTTTAAGAGAAAGTGGAAATGATAAACACAAAACACCCTAATTCACCATTCAAGAAAATATAATTTGATTAACATTACTTTATATAATCCCTATATAATAATGGCCCCGCCATTTTCATTCTTGTTATATCATTCGCTCCGAATGATTCGTCCCATAACTTCATGTTCTATTAGCATTTCAATAGATTTTTTTCAATTATTTACCAACACTTGTTTTTAAACATGTTATTGTAAATTGAATTTACACCATGAAGTTGTACTGAATACTGTCGCCAGCTGTGCAAGAACTTGAGATATGGCCAAATTGTTTACACTTGTAACAATTTCTTCCCTTCTCCAATTGATGGACACAGGTTCCATGGGGACATCTGTAATGTTTATGCAACAATTAAAAACATTTTAATTCTTTGTTATTATCTTTAGTAATTCTAGCGTAAATATTCAATTGTTCCTTAAATTGATTGAAATCATTAGGGCCATTATAAAAGACTTTATTTTCCTGTATTCCTTGAATTCCATCTTTAATATATTCAGTAATTACAGCATTCACTTGAGATTTATTTTTTTTGTTTTCCGTTAATTTTTCCAAATTTATACTTCCCATGAGTCACTTCTTCATAAGAAAATAGTAATTTTACTAGGATCCATATTCAGACTTTTGTTTCTTTTATATGTCTGCTGACATGATTTGGATAACTGTTTTTCCAATTCCGTGACACTTTTAGCTTTGTTGCTTATCTAGTGCTCTTGGAGAGTCAATTAATTGTCATTTAATTCGGGAGCGTTTATTATACTGTTTTCGGACTTTAAAAATCTTCCACAATTAACTTATCTTATTTGTAAAAACCCTTCAAGGTCTTGATATTAGACAGAGGGGCATGGAAGAATGGGCCGCCAATTACAGGCGAATCTATGTGGTACACGGGCGGGTCCAAGATGGGAAGATGGAGTGGGAGCCGGCGTGTACGGGGCTCATCCGAGATGTAATATCTCGGTGAGCCTGGGAAGGCTAGCTACGGTCTTTCAGGCGGAGCTAGTCGCGATTATTATCTGCGCCGCCGAAATAAGAAGACGGGGAGTGTATAACTCCAGAGTCGTCATTTATTCGGATAGCCAGGCTGCTCTGCGGGCAATTGACTCGTGGGAGATCAGCTCAAGGCTGGTGTGGGACTGCCTAGGTGCACTCAGGGAAATTAGTAGCCATAATAAGGTCTTCCTGGTTTGGGTACCTGGGCACTCGGGTTACAGAGGCAATGAGGCGGCGGACCGCCTGGCCCGGGAGGGTTCAATGAGAGCACTTATCGGGCCGGAGCCGTTCTGTGGTGTCTCAAGATGCCTCAGGAGTGCATCCATTAAGCAAGCTATGGATGCAGGACCGATCAAGGGAATGGTGGGTCAAAACTCCAGGCCAGAGGCAGGCGAAAAAGTTTATTTATAGCCACTCGCCCAAGCTAACTGCGGAATTACTCCAATTAGGCCGGGCGGCCATAATAAGGATAGCAGTTGGCATTCTCACTGGCCATTCTAGATTAAATAAGCACATGCATCGCATGGGCCTGGCAACGGATAGCCTATGTAGGTTTTGTCAGGATGAAGAGGAGACTGCACTGCAGGTGGTATGTCAGTGCGAGGGCCTGGTTTGGCTAAGGTACCGCCTCTTTGCTAAAGAGAAGCTGGTGCCAACAAGCCTCAGCCAGGGCCCTCTCTCGGACCTATTAAGTCTTTTAAGGCAAGCAGGGGTGTTCTGATGGCAGGTGCTCTGATGGACCACCTGGGAGCCCACCCCCAATTCCACAGTCCGGTTAAGGACAGGATAGGTGGAGGGTCTCCAACTAGGGGGGTGCCACAATAGATCCTTGGGGTGTCGCGGTGGCGTAGGCTAAAGACCCAATTCCCCCGTTAGAATCTAATCTAATCTATCTTATTTTAAAACAGCAAACTTGCCATTACATATATAGCTTTTTGTTTTGAGCTTCTTTTTTTTTCCATGTTCGCTCTTCTTCAACCATGTTAAAACTAAATCGTGTAGTAAATCGAAGGGTACCTGGTATTTGCAATTAACAAAGAAATTTCGGTTAGATGAAGTCTCCTAGAAAGTGTCAGTTGGTTGGTTTTATGAAAAATATTTTTATACAATTTGTTTGATCTGTTTTCTGTCTACAGATACTATTTTTCAATTTCTTAAGGCTGGTTGCTTCCTTTCTAAAAAAGAATAAATTTACAATTATAAAAATATAAATAATTATATCTTATTTTATCGTGTAAAAAAGGAAGTTGATTTTTATGAAATAAATATAGATATATCTATTTCGATCACATATAACAATGTCATATCTCAGTGGCCGTACTGAGAATTGAAATGCTACCATGAGGAATGGGTCACTTAGTAAAGGTTAGAAATCTTGAAAACCAACACTGGAACCTTCTAACAATACTCGTTTCACGTTTCCTTTAGTAACCCTTACACTACTCAGTCACCGTATACCTTTCAATTTCTTACTTGACCAGACCTATTTTAACTGAATGGTTACTATTGTTATATATCACTTCTGGTTTTTATTCATTCTTTTTTTTATTTTTTTTTATTTCATATATTTATTTTATAAGAAAGTGGCACTCGTGATTTTTAGTTTAAAATTGCTGATTTATCTGAAAACTTTCCCTATTAATGAAAACTAACTGGAAAATTTATTATTCTTATAGACAAGTTTGACAAAACTAAATAAACCGACCCCCTAATATCACTCTAAAATTATTTTTATCAGAAAAATGTTTTAAATAAAACTAATACATTTCTATCTATGCAGCGAGTTTGTTGAAATTTCCAAAAACCGTTTGGAGAAAATTCCCAAAAAAAACCCATTCTGTAAAATCGCACTTTTGTTATCCGATTTTGTTTAAATTTGGAATTCTAACAATGATCCTAATGTGTATTAATATTATATAGGGGGTAAAACAATATATTATAACTGATGTGGTATTTTACAAGAAACCATAACGCAACTGTCCCATCTTCTTGTTAAAAGCTGATTAAAGCATTATACAGTACAACAAATATGTTGTTGTACAATGATGGCGAACATATATAGTACAAAATTGTATTTATTTTTCCTTAATTCCAGCCCCTGGATGAATTCTTATACATGTAGATAATAAAGTAAATTAAAATATAATGATTTAAATATAATATATCCATAATAATGTAAATAATATTATTTTATTTAAATTAATTATAAAGTACTTTAATAAATTTTATTAAGATTGCCAGTGAATAATTGTTTGTTAATATTGATTGAATAATTATCATTTTTGTTGATTTATACGACTTTTAGTCTTTAATTTCATTTCTTTTTCTGCCTAAAGAGAAAGAGGGAGTGAAGCAGTAAAGACCTAATTGCTATATTAAATTATTTATATTGTTTATATTTATTGTGTAATTACCCAAAAGACTGATAGAAAATGTAGCTAAACCTAAAAATTTCTCAGATAGTATACTTACTAAGATAGTATTTACTTTATCTCAGATAGTATACTTACTAAGGAAATTACGAGATGAAGTTCCTTTGGAAGAAGTATTGAGGATGACTTATTTTGCGTTATTCCATGCCAGATTGAGCTATGGAGTCGAGCTATGGGGATCCTCATCTGATACTGTTAAAATTTTTAAAGTACAAAAAAGAGCGATTAAAACGATGTCGAAAAAAAGTTACATGAAAGTGGAAGACCACTTTTCAAAGCTACAAGTTATGACTCTGCCTTCTTTGTACATATACAAGCTGGCCTTAAGGCAAAAAAGAAATAAAGATGCAGTGACTAGAGGAAATCATCAGCACCAGTATAACATAAGAAGCAAAGACTTACCTGTGACAAGGTTAAAGAAAACAGAATGGTTTCCAAATGTCGTTTCAAAAAGAATTTTTAACAAAATCCCAGAGAATATAAGACAGTTGGAAATAAGAAAATTTGAGATGATTTTGAAAAAGTTTGTAATTTCCAGCTGTTATAGTGTAAAAGAATTCACTGATACAAACTGGAGCATTAACGACTTTGAACTAAAGTGATATTTGATATTTCTTTGTTTGGTGGTTAGAGTTCAGTGCTAATTTAGTTTACATAATACTACAGTCTTTTTATATATTCTTATACATTCCAATATTTTATACATTCTTATGAAGTATTGTTATTGACGTGCCTTTTGTATTTGATATGTTCAGGTTGAAATAAAAAAAACAAAAGTTACATTGATAAAGTGTAAATTAAAAGAAGTTTTTTCTGCACAACATAATTTGCTGCGGTATCAATTGACGTTAGTAACTGATCTAACCCTTCTGCGGTTTGTCCAGGAGCCTAATACAAACTTCTATCAAAGGTTGGATAGAAGAACAGCGTCTGCTTAGTGGGAGAGAACACCAGGACAGAGGCAGGCAAAGATCTTTATCAAGAGACATTTGCCTAAATACACCAGGGATCTACTGAGCTAGTGCCGAAGGGGTATAAGGCCAATAGTGGGTCTACTAACTGGGCATTGAACAAGCACATGCACCAACTACAACTTGCAGATAACGCTATATGCTGATTCTGCAAGGCTGAGGAAGAGACCAAGGTGCACATCCTTTGCAAGAGCGCCGGCCTGGCGAGGAAAATGTTTCTTCAATTGGGTACAGGCAATGCCCAAGCTATGAGCTCCATGACGGAGCCGCTGTCAGCTTTGATAGGCCTGATAAGGAGGGCGAAGCTGGGTGATGTGTTATAATCTTAGGAGATCCACAATGGACCTCGTTTTATAGGTCGCAGTGGAATTAGCCCCCCCCCCCTCGGTTTTTATTCTATTCGTTTCTAATTGACCTAATTTATCGGACAAAGTACTTATTTTTCGTTAATTGAGGCACTTTTAATTCATGCTGAATATATCGCCGTTAGACGGATGTATTTTGTAATGCAGTTTAATAATAGTTAATAAAGTTACAAGTTTTTCTTTAGTTTCTCTTATCTACACTTAAAAGACAATGATCGCATGTTTAGAGTAGCATACACTCTTTGGGACACTTCCATTTTTCTATATAAAAACACAACTCTGTATTTTCTTCTAACTTTCGTATATTTATGTTTACAACTAATATAAATGTTATTTACAATACTTTATTTACAAAAACTCCTAACTTTTTTGGGAGTAAATATTGAAAACCGTAGAAATTCATTTTGTGTGGCTTTCTGGACTGGTTAGACATGACTTCGTCAGTATTGATTTTTTTTTTTTTTTTAAATTCCACATTATTTTTAATTTTATTGTTAAATTATTTTATTTGCTTGTCTTTATAAACATACAAATGGACATTTATTTTGAATATGCTCTTGCAGAGGAAGTAAATAGCGTATGATATGTAGCAGAATAATTATGTATATCACGTTCTGCGATTCATCGAGCAAATGTATATTTTCGGATAAACTGAAGAAAACCGTCTGAAGAACCAGAAGTGATCGTAAAAGGACCAAAACAGATCGGAAAAACCGATTGCTTTTGATCTCAGTTCTACGCAGTCTGTTTATAACAGAGCTCAGGGATAACCTATTTTACAAGTTCGTGGACTCACTGTGTAGTGGACTCACTGTGTGGACAACTGTGTTCGAAGAAATTTGCGAGAAGTAGGTCTGATGGATAGGGGGTGAAGTTGTTCGCGTCCGAGATTGTTCTCACGTGCCACCTGGATTTCCAACTAAACGAACAAAATCAATCGCCAGCGCAGCCTGGTTCTTTAATACTGGGCCGCGCAACGCTGAATGGCTGAATAGCCGAAGTCATGGCGTAGAAAAAAAAAAGTCTGATGGATAGGAAGCCAGCATCAGAGCCAGTACTAACCAGATCGTTTAAGCATATTAGCTTTTGCCAATCGGCATCTGCATTGGACTGTAGAGCAATGGGGGGATATTCTCTTCATAGATCAATTTTGGATTTGGTCTGTATACTTCAGACGGTCGAATTTGTGTGTGGAAAAGACAGGGAGAGCCCCCTTAATTCAATGTAGATACTATTAGCGGAAGTGCTCCTTTTTTACGTACGATAATCAATTATGGTGTGGAGTGGGACAAGTTAGGAGGCCCGCACCGAGTTAATTGTTGAAAATGGCGAATGACTGTTGATAGTATGTTGAAGAAGTGCTTGTAGAGGCAGTCGTGCAGTTGCATTATTTATCGGGGACAATGACAAGCTAATGCATGATAATGCTAAATCACACACTGCTGGAGTTATAATTGGAGCTCGGTATAATTTGATTGATTGGCCTGCGCGACCTACGGACAGAAATCCTAGGGAACATTTATGGGGTGGGGTCATGCTCAGAAGGAGTATTAGCGCCCGTGATCGGCTATTCTGCAACAGCTTCGCATTGTTCTAAAATAAGAATGGTTTGATAAGAGACCATGAAAAATCTGATTACATCAAAGACCCTCCGCATCAGAGCCCTTAGTATTGCTCAAAGAGGGAATCAATACTAAGTACTAGAAGGTGACAAAAATTTAAAAAAAAAATGTTACCCAATTTTGTAAATAAGATTTACAATTTTTTCGTTCTTTTTCATTTTTTTTATTTTTTACAATAATTAAAATCAAGAATAGAAATCTAACCCCACAAAATTTAATTAACTAGCGAATCATATTAAAAATACATTGTTACAATAGATGTTACTTATTAATGAAAAAACTAAGTGTCCCATTTTTGTGGCTGCGTGTATTTTTTTTATTATTGAAATCCCGCCATTATTAACATCTTTGTTAAAGGCTATTGTTAACTATTGTTAAAGTTGCATATCTAAAACGGTTTAAAGTTATATTCATAGCCTGAAATCGCTTATAAAGTTTCTTTTTTTTTTTTTTTTTTGGCAATTTAAGCGATTAAAGTAGGCCATTTGCGAAGAGATTTGAAAAGAATTGTGTAGTGACTAATTTCAGCAGGCTGGGCTATTAGATCTGGGATCGACACATCGTGCAAATGATGTGACAAACATTTCGGATGTTGATGGACATTCTCAACAAGTACATTTATCTGGAAAACGATTGTTAAAAATCAGAAGTTTTTTCAAATCATGGCGTCGGTAAAAATTTATAGCAAAATCCCAACAAATACTATACAGTTGGATACAAAAATATTAAAAAAAAACTATTAATTAATTTTAATCAATAACTGCTTTTTAATAAATAGAATTCTTATTTGAAAACTGGTGCACTGAAGATTTTCAACTAAATGGGCCATGTTAGATGTTAACTAAATTATATACTTTTAAATATCTTAATATATGTAAGGGTGTTGTGAGGAGATGTTGGTTGTTGATGATGAAAGATAAACACCTTAAGATTTGGTTTAAGATATATAATTGATATATATATATGTATATGACTGTATACCAAAGACTTTACACTTTAGAGTTTAGAACCTAACTGAACTGACAGACTGCCGTGGCTAAACGATATGTTCGGTGTGTGAAAGAACAGAATGATGTTTGACGTGTAAGACTGAATTGAACAGAATTCTATATATATATGAGAGATAGGAAATGAGACATCATTCAGATAGAATTCTGTTGATTTACATATCAGATTAACATCGCTCCGTTCATATCTTCTTAGCCACGCCAGTCTGTCAGTTCAGTTCAGTTCAGTTAGTGTAAAGTCCTTGGCAGTCAGTCATATACATATATATCAATTATATATCTTAAACCAAATCTTAAGGTGTTATTTATCACTCATCAAGCAACAACCTACATCTCCTCACAACACCCTTACATATATAAAGGTCAGTTTTACAATATACAATAGTTTCATTAGCAGTCTTTAAATATATATAAGTCTCATTGATTGTAGTATTATGTCTATATTTTGTTATGTATTAAAGATTATATTATGGTATTTAGACATGCCTTTTTGGATTTTTTTATTTGTACAGGTAAAAGTAAACAAACAAAAAATAAAGTAAATAGCCACTTCTTTTAAAAATAACGACAACACAGTTAATAACCAAATTCTAACAACAGAAATAACATTTTCACTGACATTCGAAACTCTCAAAATCTACTCGTCGAATTTATGGAAATAGTTGATGTCTGCATTTATTTGGTTTACACAGACTAAAGTGAAATAGCTACGCTGATTACATACGCTTATTTCTGTTTACATATTCATACACTTCCCCGGACTACTACATGCAAACATAATAGCGCCTTGAAAAGTCACTATTGATCTATGTCGTAGTGGTTTGAGATTCGTAGTCATTTTATTTAAATAGCTATATACCTCCATTATTGTAAAAGATATTTAATTGTGGCTTCCTCCTTAGACACTACCCTTCTTTCTATACTCTATTGATATTGTTAAAATGGTAAAAGAATATCAAGCTTGTTTGTTTGAATAATATATTCACTCATTTCTAAGCGCCAGTGAACAAAACAGAGGGAGATAAACAAGTTTTATTTACCTTTCTTCTTTCTTTGCGAAGAGATTTGAAAAGAATTGTGTAGGCTGGGATATTAGATCTGGGATCGACACATCGTATAAACGATCTGACAAACATTTCGGGTGTTGATGGATATTTTCAGGATCGTTTGTCAAGATTGGACTGATCGTCAACGGGAGGTCCTCTTTGGCGCGTCCACAATTAAAGAGCGGTCAAATCGAATAAAGAAAACTGGTTTGTGGTAAATACTAGAAATGATATGATCAGTTATAAACAGTTTGTAACAGTTATAAACTTGTAAATCTCTGTACAGTTCCATTGTAAGTGGAATGTGTACAAAAAAAAAAAATTACATTTGTTATCACTCATCTCACTTATATTTTTAACTGTTTATAACCTTATATCTAATTTCCTGCTTAAATGCAATTCACATTCGACTTTTTTTTTTCTTTTTTTTTTTTTTTTTTTTGAGGGTTCTGTACCGCGACCATTTTTTATCTATTGTACCCCCCTCTGGTGCCTAAGATGAGCTAGTTCCTTGAGGTTTAGCTCCCTGAGGAATCCCAGGATCCTGGAAGGTTCTAGGGTAGGGTAGGTATTTCTTCCTCCCCTATCTGGTAACAACCCAGACTACTGAATCTTCTTTGAATGACGGTGTCACAGTCCGTAAGGAGATGTATCGGAGTTTCCTCCATTTCTCCACAGAATCTGCATGCGCCGTCATCTTCTAGGCCAAGCTTCCTCAAGTGCCCCCTGAGTCTGCAATGCCTCGTAAGGAATCCCGTAAGGATACGGATCCTATTCTTACTCAAACTACTGAAGGCTTTCGACCTTTTCTGGTTATAGCCACCCAGACAGATCTTGGCCTGCCTCAGTCCCGGGATGGTGTTCCAGAGACGAGCTCATTCAGCCACCTCCTCCTTCTTGATTTCTTCTAGAAATACTTGGTCACTGTCTCCACAAAAGGGCTCTGGCCCAACAAGAGGAGATACAGCGCCTTCTTTTGCCAGGGTGTCGGCTACCTCATTATCCTCCACGCCACATGTCCCGGCACCCAATGTAGGGTAACTTTATTTCTTCTGCCTAGGTCATTAAGCTTACCTAGGCATTCCCATACCATTTTAGAACTGATTGCATAAGAGCTCAGTGCTTTAATGGCCGCCTGACTATCGGATAGGATAACTATCTCCTGATTCCGATATCCTCGATCAAGGTTCAGCTGAACGCACCTTCCAATAGCGTGAATATCCGCCTGGAAGATGCTGGGAAACCTACCCATGGGTTCCAAGTGTTTGGTTCTAGGGCCAAACACTCCTGCCCCGGTTCCTTCGAGGGTCTTAGACCCATCTGTATACCACTTAGTGGCATGCTTGCTAATACTATCCAGGGCGGATCCTTCGCTCCACTCCCTTTTCGTACTTAGCTTCATAGAAAAATTTCTAACGAAGCTATATTTCTTGGTCATACTATTTCTAGGAAAGTCCCATGGGAGGGAGTCAACAGAAGGAAGCATTCGCTTCCTACAGCTTAGCCCACATCCCCCCATGTCCTCCCTAGAGATTCTGAGGAGGGCTCCCTTCACATTCGACGTTAAACTATAACTTAGCGGAAGACCAAGCATTAATCTATTTTATACCAGAGGTCGGGGTCAACAAAAGAATATAGCTTCAATTAGGTGAATTAGGGGCCATTGTACTAATAATTATTTACTCACATCTTGTTCTACAAGACAAACGACTTTATTTTTCCTATGATTTTCTTTAGGTTAATAAATTTTTTCGAGATATGGGGTGTCTTTAATAGATTTAACAAAAGTTAAAGTATAACAATGGTTAATAAATTCTATTTGCTGATTTTGGTTTTACTATTTTTTCTTTTTGCCGCATAGCCAGCAATTACTGCCTTTACTTCGATGTTGTTTTTATTATTAATAAACATCCTCTGTTTCAGATTTCTCTCTCATGGATGATGGGATCAGCGTGTTGTAAATCTCCTTATAGTCCAAAACTACCCAACTTAGGGAAATTGTTCATGAACTGTCCATTACAGGTAAACACTTTTAATGACTATGTTATAATGTAATTCCTTACTAATATGTTACTAATTTCTTTTTTGCACTCCAACATTTGAATCTGTTGATTTTAAAGCAAACCTTCTCTTGGATTTCGTAATGGAAATTTAAATTTCGCGTTTTTTTCCTCTACAAAACACTCAGAGTGGAGAAACTACCCAGTTGTGTATCTCTCACAACAACACAACACTATTTACTCTCGCCAACAGAGAAGCTCGCAAGGCCATTAACTTTTAAGATGTCTAGAAAAATGGACGGATAATTCTATAGTCAGGAAGCCGTAGTAATGGATTACGATCTGAATTTTAGGTTAAGAAATTGCCTATAAATGTTTGGGTAACATGGGAGTCAAAAGGAATATTAAATCTGCATGAATAGTATGAATAGAGACGTAGAAAGGAGCGTTAATTATAAAGCGAAGAATTTTTTAGATTGTAAATTATTCTTCGATTTTTTTTAGAGATCTTAATGTTTAGCTAACTCCTAGTCATATACTAGACAGCCTTGCGGTGAATTAAACCTTAAATGTAGAAACACCTTTTTTTGCCTGCCTGCATATGGGACATTGATATTCCCAGATTAAGATTGGTGCTACCCATTTCTGGAATATATAAGACACATTCGTTAGGATTGTTCATAAGGGGAAGTGGACTCTAGCCATTTCTTTAGTTAGTTTGGAGTCTATGCGGGTATTCCTGCCTAATAAATAGCACGAACTAATAAATAATCCAACGCTCACACAGTACAAATAAGTGTGGTAGAAGCACAGTGCAAGTGTGCAACCATTTGACATTAAGACAAACAGCATACTTGACCACAAAACACACACACACACATTCACTAACAATTACACATTGTGCACTGACTACATTCTTATATTCTGAACATATGCACTGACATCTAAAGGAGCTGAAATAGATCTTTCAAGAAGCTGTAGATTTGGCTTTAAAGCCACATAATCTATGAACAGGATTGCTAAAGAATAAAATCAGTAATAATTTTTTTGCAGAAACTTCAGAATCTAGAGCGAATAGGGATAACTTTTGCAGAGCTTAATTGATATTAGGTGGACAATAAGAAGATGGACGGAAAGTTTTGGACACTTTCTAGGAATTTAAATAATTTTTTAAGCAATAATGGGTAGTGGTACTTACTAGAAGTGATTAGTGAAAATCAGAATTATGCTTTGCTAGAATTCTCGAAACTTTGGAGAAACTGAAGAACTTAGGATTGTGGTGAGATCATTAATAAAGTAGAGTTCTTGAAAAATTAACACCTGATGGAAGAGAAAAATTATAATTAATTTTGACTAACATATGATATTCAAAGGTTTTGGAGGAGTCAGTCGCTAATAAATTGTTGCCCAACATAACATTTAGTCTATTACTTCCTCCTTAGTTAGAAAATACGGTCGAAAATAATTAATGTGCCTTCATTAAAAAAAAAAAAATCAATTTCTGACCAGACTATGAAAAAGATAATCAATGTTCACTGATATGATCAATGATTAAAGATATTCACTGCACTAACTCTCAGCCAATGTTGTGGAACAAGCCTAGCGAAGCGTTTAACGGTAATGAAATCCCGTCAATCCTAAGTCCAGAACGAGAGTGTTGCAACAAAGAACCACAATGAACATAGAATCATAACTTCTTTGGCGAAATAATTTGGTATAATTTAAATATTTATGACATGTACCTATTACATATTTATCAATAAATGTTTATAAACAATATATTTGAGAGGAATATGTATTCCCAATATTGAAGCCCTATGGGAGATTTAGTGTTTATTATACATATATATTTATATATAAAATTAGTATCTCATATTTCATTAATAAAAATAAATTAAGTTGAAAAAGCCAACATAAAGATAATCTTAAGTGAACATTTGGCAGGGGAGATGGCAAAAGGTAACCTAACACTGATTAGATTGAGAAACGTAAGACTAATTAAAATCGACCCAGAACGGGACAACAGAATGGTAGTGTGTACGATTATTTCTTTCTCTAGTATATATATCTGTAAATGAAAGGATGTAACTGGAGATTTAGCCAACTCTTCCACAGATTAATTTCTTCTTTAGTTTTTTTTTGTTTTTTTGTTCAGTGAAAATATCTTGTCATCCCCAATAATATTGTTTAAAATACAATAACATTAAATATTTGTGATAGGGATTTGTCATCTCATGTTTCATCACTTAAATTGGAAAAAAAGTACCTATTAAATTTACTTATTTAATTTGTTATCCAAAAAAAATAACGTAATATTCTTCGGTTTGCTATGTAGAAACATTTATAACGAATTGTAAAACAAATATAAACTAAAACAAAATAATCGAAAGCAAAATCGGAACTTAACCAGTTATTGGGTCACATGTTTTTCCTGGACCTGCAATGAATCTAAAAAGGAAAAAAACTTTATTCTATAGCTGTGACTGTGACGTGACAACCATTTCCAGTGATTAATGATAATAGTGACTAGAATTTCCAGATTGAAAACTTAATGGTTCAAGTGATTAACCCGCTAGGCTAGTTTACGATAGGCATTTTGTTTTGTTGGACTCTTTACCCAGCGAGATAGTTGTCTTCCTGCGAAAAAGTTGGATGCAGAGCATTAAAGTTATCTTCTCTAGATATATGCCTTCATAGTAGAACTATCTTTCATATTGGTTTGACTCTTCTCGCTGTGTCCTCAAATAGACCAAACAAGTCTTGAACACCTTGCAATCATCACGTTTCTTTTTTGTCGTAAAACTATATTGCCTGCTAAGATATCAGTCTTCACAATGAAAAACTGGAGAAAAACTCTGATGTTAAGTCCCGTGTATTTTTCTCTTACTGTCATTAATATTATATATTGACAACTTTTTTTTTTTAAACATGGACATTTTACTCAGTTGTCATAAGTATAGAGGTGGAACGTATACAAATTTGTGAGCGCATCACACAATAGCAAGTAGAAATTTCAAAGTGTTTACACTATAATTACAGAAATTCCGGCAACATAAAGTACAGCAACTCAAAAGAAATAACATTTGAGATGTAATGTTAGAACATCCTAAAATTAAATTTTTCCTATTCAATAAAGACGCACATTCGGTTAACTGATTTCCTTTAAATTTGAAATTCAACAATATATCTAAAGTATTTCAATATTATGTATGTAGTAGAACCGTTCTTTGTATTAAACAGATACTTGTAAAGAAAAACTACATTGCTGTTCCATCCAGAATCCTTCGACAAAAAAAAAATCAATTTCTCTCAGGAAAAGGTATCATATAAAAATGGACACGCTTTATATCTGTTCAGACAGGAAACCTATTTTTTTGATACAGCAAAACTCTTACAGTCATACTTTATAGACTATCTTTATCAGTTACTATTAGTTTGTGCGTTTTTTTTCTTTCTTTCTCTTATGTGCTATTAAGATGATATATTGCGAATACATTTTATTTTCATCCGAATTGTATGTTACGATACGGGAAATATTGTTAACAATTTGTTTAACGTAAATGCTATTTTACTGAAACGTTTTTCAGTTTTAAGGTTGATCCTTGAAATTGGCTCCGAATTATATTATTTGCTACGATTCAAGGAGCTCACTGGAGATGATCAGTCGGGACTCCGATAGTTTGTTGATTCAGTGCATACATACGCTCTTGGAACTATGCCTGCGTGAAAATAAAGAAGGCTCCTTTATTTGGATTCCCGGTCATGTGGGGATAAGAGATAACGAATCTGCCGACAAAGCTGCTAAAGAAGCGGCATCAATGACTTGTAGAGACGAATGTGTCCTTGCAGTCGATTGGAGGAAAGCTTTTCTAAAAAAACAAAATCTTTCCAACTGGGTAAAGGAATGGCAATCAGTGCAGCTGTCAAATAAACTGAGGAATATCAAGAGTACCACAAAGAAATGGTCAACCTCAAATCGAGAGTCTCGGCGAGAAGAAGTTGTCCTAGCGAGAATGAGACTCGGTCACACCATGCTGACACAGAGCCACATATTCCGAAGAGAACCTCAGTCGGTATGCAGCGCTTGTAATATGACATTAACGGTCCCGCATATTCTATTGAAATGTTCGAAATATGTAAACGCGCGGGGAAAGGTAAATTTATCGACCAGTCTTACAGATGTATTAATAGACAATGAGGGCAATATCAATAAGACTTTCGAATATCTTAGGAAGGTTCATCTATTTCATTTGTTGTGAAGCGAATTGTACATATGTATGTGTTTAGTTGTTTGCTGGTGTCTTGTGTATAGGTATTTATTTTATAAGTGATATAAGGGAGTAGAGGAATATGATTAGACCTAGATTGTGGGTTTGCTGTAGAAATTGTTAGACTGGTGGGTATGGATATGCATCCCGGATGAGTGCTTACAAATTAGAAACAGGTGCAAAGGACCATAGCTGTTGTGCACCTTAAAAAATCCAGAAAAAAAGTTCAACGATTCCATTTGAAAAGGGTAATTTTCACATTAATACCTAATTGCAGGAATTGATTTTTGGGAGTCTATAGAAATATAATTTGGTTTAATTTCAACAAACTGTCATCATAAGTTTTCTTAGAGGGTGATACAGGTAAAACCGCACGTCTAGTTGATAGATTTGCACCCAAAACCTTCGTGTCAGATGCGAAAATTGTACCTAAACGGTATACCAGTGATTTTTTTGAATTTTGAGTTATTTTGTTCCTATACAAACACAAAAACGTGCTAAAACCTTTTTTTTCTGGAATGAAATACGTCACTGTTCTTATGAAGAAAATCGCGAAAACTGAAAAAAAAAAGGTTTAGTAAAAACGAACTTCCGGGTTACTAATTTGTTTTTTGAAACTCGTAATTTTAACAAATTATTTATTTCTAAATAATTTTGTTTAGATGGTATTATAATATATTTGAGAAGGAGAGAAGTTGGGTTAGTTAGATAGATAAAATATTCATGGACGGGTCAAAGGCGATAAATGGAGTAGGAGCAGCTTTCGTAATGAACGAGAGGCTGTACAACTTCCCATTAAGCAATATCTCAAGCATTTCTACAGCTCAGTTATTCGCTGTGTATAAAGCCCTAGGAGTATGGGTGAACAATATATAATAGAAAAGTAGCACAAACTGCCTGGACTTTACACTAAAACATATATAAAATTGTAAAGAGAGGTAAAGAGAAAGGTTGATGACGTGTTGTGACTGTTGTATGAATTCTGCAGCAAGACTGTCGGCAGACTCCTTCCTGTGGCTGACACAGCTGTATTTAAACAGTTTCTTCCACTCTAGTCTGGCCTAAACTAGAGAGTGATCCTGTCTCTTTCTCTGCTTTGGATCGTATTACATGGTACAATTGTATAATAACAATGATAGTACTTTAAAGGAAAACATAACTCTACCCCTCCCCCAAAAACCAGAGAAATCAGAGAAATGTTTCAAATAAAAATTGTAACGCTTGTAGTATGTGTAATTGATATTACAAGTTTAAAGAAAATCTTTGCAGCCATTTTTTAGAAAATCGCATAAAAGTGAAAAAAAAAAATTAGTGAAGTGGGACTTCCGGTTGAGCAATTTTGACACACATAACTTCCTGTCGGATCCCATGGTGATACCTGAACGGTATATTATGTTTGAACTTTTTGCGATTTTTCATTTTTGAGTTATGCTGGTTCACACCATACCATTTTCTAAAAACCAGTTTTTTTGCACCTTAAAACAGGTATTTCCGGTGAAAACTCGATATAAAAAGAGAAAATACATTCTCTTAAAGAGCTAAGCCACTGCATAAATAATCGGATTGGTGAAATAATTGGAAATCTACTTGATCAAAGACAAATAATCAGGTTTTTCTATTTTTACACTTCTTTGTTTATAAATAAACAAAATAACGCATTTCATTTTGTAATAATGTTCAAACTATATAAGATTATATTTTATACAAATTTATACTGCTAGTTTCTTGGATTGTACGTAATGTAACACTTTTAAAATATAATATACACAAAGTACTAATCTTAATAATGAACAGGTGTAATATTGTTTAATGATTATTGGATATTTATTTTAAAAAACTCACTTTAAAGCCTCTTTTATTCAAATGAAAATCTAGTGTGATTTACTTAATCTTGTAAACTTACCCTCTTGCTCTTATGCTTGTTTATAAAATTATATATAAAATGACCAATCTTCTGTAAATTTCAAATTTCGCACATTTGTTCTAACATAAATATAGTGGTGGCGGGAAGGGAGAATAGCAACCTCAGCCCAAGCAGGTAGGGAAGCCAAGAGCGCATCTGTAACATTAAACTAACCCCAAATGTTTGATATACAATATACAATACGCCAACGTTTTCCTAAGCTGTGGGACGCGCCCTTATATATCTTTTTTAAAGTTAAATAACTTTTTTAAGTCATACCTCGATTTGAAAAGATTTGTGAAGAAAAACCAGCCCGCCCATCACACTAAGATAGTATTATGTTGTATTGAATATGTACTGCTATTTGGATTTTTTAACGATTAATTTAAAATTGTTTGATGTTGAATCATGATAATTATTTAATTTTTTCGTTAAGAATATATTATAAAATATATAATATTGTTTTGAAATCTATTAAATGAGTTATAAGGATAGTATTTATAAGTTAAGTGTGTTCGTGAGTTGTTACGTTGTGTTTGCCCGCAAGGAGTATCTGACGCATGCATTTATTTGGGGAGTAGCGACCCCACGGGTTACCACAGCGCAGTACTCCATGCACTTCGTCAGAACAGTTCACAATACCCTTTAACTACATACGCTCTCACTTTACAGACAACGACAAACACAGTACACAAACGAGGGTCTCCGTCCTTAGTTAAGTGGCGTAAGCCAAGGGAGAAAGAAGGGATTAGCTCAGTGGGTAGCGCGCTGGACTAGCAACGCGGAGATCCCGGGATCGAGTCCACCATGCCGCCCTTAGATTTTCTCTTCCTAGGAACCTCTATAACTCACTGTCCGGTCATGGACAGTGTTGTCTATAGCTAGAGATCTACTGATAGGAGGCCGGCAGTGCACCGCAGTTGCTCCAACGAGCACAGTAGTTATTTCAGATCGCAGTACAATAATCCCCTGTAACAATCCATGGTGTTTTGAAATATTTGTTGTTGTTTTTTTTTGCATTTTTTTTTTAAAGATTAGTTTAAATTAGGCCAATATTCTCTACTGTCATTGCCAATTACACACTACGATAAATAAAGACTATTTTTTTCTATTAAGCTCTTTACAAAATATAGGACATTGTTTTGTGATCCATTAAATTAATTGTAATATAAGAATGATAGTATTTATAAAATTAAACTAAAAAAAAAAAATACAGTGATGAAGCGAACAAATTTTTATGAACAAGAAGGGGCGCGACGATACAGAATGTTTGGAAACCACTGCAATCTGCTGACATAACATATATACAGTTGGCAGAACTATATATTGCAGTGAAGTGGTATTTTACAAGAAACCTAAACTTTACTCTTATCCAGAACCTCCACAAATAATCACTTTTTTCCGGGAAAACGTTTCAAATAAGCGTGATAGCAATTTATTATTTGTACTGGTAGTATATAAAATTTCAAGAAAATCGTTCAGTATCGTTTTCGAGTAAAAATGACTAAAAACTGAAAAAAAAATTCACCAAAATGGCACTTTAGAGGTTAATCGAATTTACTCGGCACCTTCATTTCAGAATCAGTGCTTATTATTTAAATGGAATACCCACTTTTGAGCTTCCTACAATGTTTCAGACATATTTATTTTATCTCAGATATTTTTTCAGTCTCAGGGTGATTTCAAAACATGTATTTCCGGTGAATACTCAGTTTCGAATATTTGACAATTATGAATAAAAGAAATTAAAAGGTTCCGTTCCTTTTGTAGGAAATTGTCTGTCATTATAAAATAGATAATAATATTATATTAAACTAACACCGTGGACTGGCGGCCAGAGATATGCTGACGTCACGGGTTCGAGTCCAGAAGGCTGCTATTAGCTTCAGGACTAATTAGTGGAGCCAATGCACTCCACTGCCAGGTGATCAGTTTTGCCTATAACGGGAGAACACTTACCAGACGTCAGCAGTGCATTGTTAAGGTTCCAGGCACCAATGACTAATAAACTAATAGTAGAATATAGTTGGTTTTAAGTGTAATCGATTTTTGTTAAGTAATTGAGTTGTCTATAACTCATTGGGGTTGTGTTAGTGATATAAATCTAAGGAAATTCTTTCCCTATATTGGATTAGTTTGAACTGAGAAAAGAAATTTGTAAAATAACTATTTTTTGTGACAGGATTTAAGTCCAACTATCGATCTATAATCGTGGTCGATGCTGCTAGCTAAAATGCTTTACCTATAATATTGTTATTGAATTTTCCCCAATGAAAGTGATAAGATAACCCAAACATTTAAAGTTCCCTGTTTAGAGATTCTAGAATTCAGATTGGTAAATTCTTTGCTATATGATTTATATGCAGAGTTTATTGAAAGCCAAATTTCTTGCATTCCAATTGGTGGTTTTTAATGTGAATAACCCTTAAAGAAATATATTAATATCATTTAAAAAGTTATTACAAGAAATAAACATTATGGATTTATATTTATTTATTTGAGTTGGAGAAAATTCAAAATTTATATTTTCATAGGAACAATATAGATATAAGTCCAATAAAGATTTCGGACAAAATCCATGAAACCGGAAGTACGACTTTACTGCATTTTTTGTTTTAGTTTTTCGTAATTTTCTTAAAAACGGCTCCAACGGTTTGCTTGAAACTTTGTATAGTATCTACACGCATAAATACCTTGCACCTTTATTTGTTACCATTTTCGTGGAAAAATGGATTTTTTGTAGGTTATTGGGGGGAGGAACAGTAGCGTTATACCTAGTAGTTTGGCACCTCCAACATCTCTACATTTTCGTTAGCGTAGATACGTAAGATTTGAATATTGACTAAATTTATTGTTGTATTAAATTACTAACAGCGGAGAGTAAGAGAAAGACCTCGTAAGTCGTCATGGTGTAAACTGTTTAATACCACATTTAATAAAAACAAATTTATTTTTACTGTTCTTGAATGTTTCCAAATAATGCCTACTTTTCCATCTTTCCAATTTAAGAATATTATGTTATTTAACCATTCACTCCAAACTAGAAACAAAAAAAAACGTATGAAACGTTATCGGAATTAAATTTTTAGCCTTTTAATTGTGATCATATAGTACAAGATTGAAGTTTTTTTTTTTTGTTTACATTAGATTATGAAATTATTTTTTTATGTTGTTACTTTTATTTTTATTTAACTCTGGAGACTATATTTTCTTATTTATTGCCATAATTGCTAATTTTATTTATTATAGGTTTCCTATTCTTTTCCACTCATACATAGGTCTATATTATCGAAAGAATACATATTTTATCCAAAATACATTTTGAGCCAATCCAAAGACGGCTTGATGGCATTGTCATAAAATGAGTTTAGTTTTTCATTTTTTTTTTGGTTTTAGTAACCTTTTCTTAATAGAATTTCCCGAAGTAAGCGGAAATAAAGTATGTCTTGTGAGTAACATTTTATAGTTTTGACTTAGCAGGACAGGTTATTATCATATTTCTTGTAAGTAGCGATTGCGGAGTCAATTCCGGACGATCGTGTTTTTAATTCAAAATTCAATGGTAACGAAGAAACGTTCGTGCTTAAAAACTTTAACTTTTTTTATTTTTTAAATATTGAATGCTATTTAATTTTTTTTTTAATTTTTTCTGATCCATTCGCATTTTGATTTTGTATATTTGAAACTGAGGGATTGTACTGAAACTTGACGGTGTATGTACATTGTATTGTATTGTAATTTTTTACTTTTTCTTACTCTTAGTAAGAGGAATTATTGTAATCGTGGCAAATTTCCCATATCGAGTTTTTAGCGGAAATACACGTTTTGAGGCCTCCTGAGTCAAATAAAGGGATTTTTATAAAATAGTGTGTGTGTGTGTGTGTGTGTGTGTGTGTGTATGTGAATATAGTAGCTCAAAAACGAAAAATCGCGGAAAGTTCAAACTTGATATTCCGTTTAGGTATCACCATGGGATCCGACAGTAGGAAATACTACTTTTCTGAGTAGATTTTTTTCCTTTTTTTGCGGTTTCCTCAAGAATGGATCCAATGATTTTCTTTAAACTAATTATATCAACTACACACACAATCAATCTACAATTTTTATTTGTAACATTTCTCCGGGAAAAATTCATTTAAGAGCACTATTGGTGAAGGGGTTGAGCAAGGTTTTCCTCCAGGGTGCTATTTCAGTTTATCCACATAATTCTATCATCTACATAATATTAATCAAAATTAAATATGCTGTTGGTGTTTATAGTTTGATGGAAATCAGATGATCACCGGTGCGTTTTTACTGAATAGGTTTTATAGTTTACGCGATTTTCTCCATAAATACACCGATGAATTTAATTAAATTTGATATATTAACTATAAAATATGTCAATACAACTTTGAAAAAACTTGAGTAAGAGAAAGTGGTTTGAGTGTTTCACACCAGATTTATTTTTTTTATTCCAATCCTATCAGTTTTTATGACGGTTCCAAATCTCATCTGATTTATCATTGTTTCTGTTCTACAATCAAATTATTACATTTGACAGAAAGAACTGATTCCTATTAAGGTAAGAGTGTTGGTGCCTCGCACTTAAACAAAATTCTCAGTGATTTAGATTCTCAAATCTATCTTTTATAAATTGCCAAAAAACATTATGTATATGTATCACATTATCTAAATGCGGAAAAATAAACTATAAACAAAATTGTGCAGAGAGAGGGAGGTTGTTCCTTATTATATTTAACTTTGACAAAGATATGATCTAGTCTGCCGCAGCACTCGAGTATGTTACGTCCAGTATACTCGTGTATAAGGATATTGTTACATCACGTTTGTTTTTTGTATTTTGTTGGCATCAGTTTTCAAGTAATGAAACTAAATGTTTGCTACAAGTTACATTGCTTGTTTCATATAATGTTACATTTTGTACATTGTATCTCGAACCAAACATCTTTAACAATATATATGACAGAAGTTTTTTTCTATTTAATAGTCGGCCATTTACATCCGTTCGGCACATTCACCTTGTCCTTGAACCTATTAAATTATTTCATTATTTTTTCCATATTTCAGTAATTTATTTGCATATTAAGGTTGTTTTCTGTGAACACTGCCATGTAATGTAATGCTTTATCAACAACTCAAAACCCAAAATTATATTTTCCAAATTTTTTGAAACTTCATCGTCATTGAAATTCTGGTACCAGTATTAAATATTTACCTTGCTAAAAATTATGATAATAGTTTTGTACCAAAATATCCAGATTCTGGTGGTTATTATTTTGATACATATGTTTTAGTAACAGCTGAATGTTTTTATTTTAAGTTAATAGTTATAAACCATAAAAAATATATTTTATTTATTAATCCTTAATAACTCCTTTGGGATTCACGCGAATTTTCCGCTCTTGTTAACTTTCATCTCTAAACCTCATTCATCCGATGAACTACTTTATAAAAACCTAAATAACCAAACTGTCCGATGTGGATCACTCATTTTCACACACACAAACACAGATACACTCACAACTTACTCTTATTGCAGTTAATACAATTATGAAATGGACAAATATTCTTTAAACATATAATTCCCCTAATATAAATATAATACCTAGGTATAGGTAGGTAGTAATTGAAGTGATTATATCGCAGGCCAGAAGATAGCAGCAATAATAACATTGAACCAACTATGGTTACTTAAGAGCAGTGGTCTTCATACGGTGTCCCGTGGAACCTCGGGTTCCCTCGGGATTCCGGGGTTCGGCAAGTCAAAATAAAAATTATAAAGCACTCACAATAGTTGGACTAGTGTTTATTGTTAACTAAAGAAAATCTGGTGTGAAACACTCACATAACTTTCTCTAACTCCAGTTTTCAAAAGTGTAATTACAAACTTTGTAATTAGTATACCAAATTTAATGGAATTGGTCGGGTTTTTTTTAAGGAGAAATTCGCGAAAACTAAAAAAAATGTTCAGTGCAAATGCACTTCCGCGTTACTAATTTCCTTGAAATTTGGAATCTTGAAGATTTATTTATTTCTAATTATATTTTCTTTAGATGATAGAATTGTATAATTAACAAAGATAGCAATTTAGAGGGAGAAATAAATCTAACCCTCCCCAAATGCCAATTTAAATGAGTTTACCTGGAGAAATGTTACAGATAAAAGTTGTAGTTCTTTGTATAGGGTAGTTCACATACTTAGTTTAAAGAAAATCGTTGGAGCCATTTAAAAAAAAAGAATAGTAGAACATTATGTTAAATACTTTTCAGTAAAGTCGCACTTCAAGTCGTCTGATTTTCTTCAAACTCAGAATTTCAACAAGATATTGTATTGCAATTAATATTATTTAAATGATGGAATTGTGTAATAACTGCAAAATAGTATTTTACAGGAAAACCTAAACCCCAGCCACCCCTGAAGTGCCCTCAAATGCATCTATAAGATTAAATTAACCCCAAATATTTGATTTACAATATACTATATGCCAGCGTTTTACAAACTGTGGTCCGCTCCCTTATATATCGTTCATAATGCTAAACAACTTTTTTAAGTCATACATCGGTTTGAAAAGATTTGTAGTGAAAAACAAGTCCACCTATCATAGTATAATGTTTTATTGAGTATGTATTGCTTTTTGTATGTTGTAAATATTTATTTAAAATTGATTGATGGAAGTGAGTAGCTAAGTGGTTAGCGCACTGGACTCCCATGCCGAGGACCCGGGTTCGATTCTAACTGTGCTACCCTTAGATTTTTTTTTTCCTAGGAGCCTCTACAGCTCACTGTTCGGTGATGGATAGTGTTGTCTGTAATGAGAGAACACGGTCCTGAGGCCTGCGAAGCACTGACAATGCTCCGGGCCCCAATGACCGTAGATGTTGACACGCCTTAAATTAAAAAAAAAATACTAAAAATTGTTTGATGTTGAATTATGGTAAATATTTAATTTTTCCGTTAAGAATATATAAAATATAGAATTTTGTTTTGAAAAGTAATTTAAATGAGTTGTTAGGTTAGTATGTATACAAGTTAAGACTGTTTGTGTTGTTTGTGAATTGTTGAAATATTTGTCTTGTTGCAATTTTTTTTAAGATTACTTCAAATTTGCCTATTATTTTCTAATTTTACTGTAATTGCCAATTACACTCACTATGATCAATAACGACTACATATTTCTATTAAGCTCTTTACAAAATATAGGACATTGTTTTGTGATCAATTAAATTAATTGTAATATAAGAATATAGTAATTATAAAATTAAACTAAAAAAAGAAATTGCAGCTTGAAGTGAACAATTTTTTATGAACAAGAAGGAGCGCGACGATATAGAAAGTTTGGAAACCACTTCAATCTACTGACAAAATTAATAATATACTGGTGGCAGAACTATATATTGCAGAGAAGTGGTATTTTACAAGAAACCTAAACTTTATCATTCCAGAACGTCGAAAATTATTCAATTTTTTCCGGGCAAATGTTTCAAATAAGCGTGATAGGTATTTATTTGTACTGGTAGTATATAAAGTTTCAAGAAAATCGTTCGGTACAGATTTCAAGAAAATGGCTAAAAACTGAAAAAAAAAAATTCACCAAAATGGCACTCGAATTTACTCGGCACCTTCATTTCAGAATCAGTGCTTATTATTTAAATGGAATACCCAGTTTTGAGCTTCCTGCAATGTTTCAGACATATTTATTTTATCTCAGATATTTTTTCAGTCTCAGGGTGATTTGAAAACATGTATTTCCCGGTGAATACTCAGTTTCGAATATTTGACACTTGTGAGTAAAAGAAATTAAAACTTTCCGTTCCTTTTGCAGGAAATTGTCGTGTCTTTAAAAAACTAGATAATAATATTATATTAAACTAACACCATGGACCGGCGGCCAGAGATATGCTGACGTCACGGGTTCGAGTCCAGAAGGCTGCTATTAGCTTCACGAGCCACTGCAGCTCCAGTGCCAGGTGATCAGTTTTGCCTATAACGGGAGAACACTTACCAGACGTCAGCAGTGCATTGTTAAGGTTCCAGGCACCAATGACTAATAAACTAATAGTAGAATATAGTTGGTTTTAAGTGTAATCGATTTTTGTTAAGTAATTGAGTTGTCTATAACTCATTGGGGTTGTGTTAGTGATATAAACCTAAGGAAATTCTTTCCCTACATTGGATTTGTTTGAATTGAGAAAAGAAATTTGTAAAATAACTATTTTTTGTGACAGGATTTAAGTCCAACTGTCGAACTAGAATCGTGGTCGATGCTGCTAGCTAAAATGCTTTACCTATAATATTGTTATTGAATTTTCCCCAATGAAAGTGATAAGATAACCCAAACATTTAAAGTTCCCTATTTAGAGATTCTAGAATCTCTCTCAGATTGGTAAATTCTTTGCTATATGATTTATATGCAGAGTTTATTGAAAGCCAAATTTCTTGCATTCCAATTGGTGGTTTTTAATATGAATAACCCTTAAAAGAAATATGTCAATATCAATTAAAAAGTTATTACAAGAAATAAACCTTATGGATTTATATTTATTTATTTGAGTTGAAGAAAATTCAAAATTTATATTTTCATAGGAACAATATAGATATAAGTCCAATAAAGATTTCGGACAAAATCCATGAAACCGGAAGTACGACTTTACTGCATTTTTTGTTTTTGTTTTAGTTTTTCGTAATTTTCTGAAATACGACTCCAACGGTTTGCTTTAAACTTTGTATAGTATCTACACGCGTAAATACCTTGCACTTTATTTGTTACCATTTTCGTGGAAAAATGGATTTTTCGTGGTTTGGGGGGGGGGGGACAGTAGCATTATTCCTAGTAGTTTGCTCCCCTACCATCTCTACATTTACGTAAGATTTGAATATAGACTAAATTTATTTTTTGTATTAAATTACTAACAGCGGAGACTAAGAGAAAGACCTCGTAAATCGTCATGGTAACTGTTTAACATCAAATTTAATAAAAACAATATATTTTCACTACTCTTGAATGCTTCTAATTAATGCCTACTTTTCCATCTTTCCAATTTAAGAATATTATGTTATCTAACCATTCACTGCAAACTAGAAACCAAAAAAAACGTATGAAACGTTATCTGAATTAAATTATTAGCATTTTAATTGTGATCATAGAGTACAAGATCAAAGATTTGATTTTGTTTACATTAGAGTATGAAGTTATTATTTTATGTTGTTACTTTTGCATCTTTAACTCTCCAAGACTATATTTTCTTATTTATTGCCATAATAGCTAATTTTATTTACTATAGGTTTCCTATTGCTTTCTTTTCAAATATTTGTCTGTATTATCCAAACAATACATATTTTATCCAAAATACATTTTGGGCCAATCCAAAGACGGTTTGATGCCATTGTCATAAAATATGTTTAGTTTTTCCATTTTATTTTGTTTTTTGTAACCTTTTCTTAATAGGATTTCCGGAAACTAGCGGAAACAATGTAAGGCTTGTGAAAAACGTTTTATAGTATTGATTTAGCAGGATTAAGTTTTGAACATAGCAGGATAGGTATTGTACTGTAATTTTGTTATTTAATTTTTTTTTACTTTGTTTTACTCTTAGTAAGAGGAATTATTGTAATAGTGTCAAATTTTCCATATCGAGTTTTCAGCGGAAATACTAGTTTTGAGGTCCCCTAAGTCCAATGAAATGTTTTTTTGTAAATGGTGTGTGTGTATGTAACAGTACAGCTCAAAAAAGGAAAATCTACAATGTTTAAAGTTGGATATTCCGTTTAGGTATCACCATGGGATCCGACAGGAGGAAATACTATTTTTCTGAGTAGTTTTTTGTTCCTTTTTTTTGCGGTTTCCTCAAGAATGGATCTAACGATTTTCTTTAAACTAATTATATCAACTACACATACAATCAATGTACAATTTTCATTTGTAACATTTCTCCGGGAAAAATTCATTTAAGAGAGCACTATTGGTGAAGGGGTTGAGTAAGGCTTTCCTCCAGGGTGCTATTTCAGTTTATCCACATAATTCTATCATATATATAATATTAATTAAAATTAAATATGCTGTTCGTGCTCAGAATTTGATGAAAATCAGATGGCTGGAGGTGCTTTTTTACTGAATAGGTTTTGTAGGTTGCGCGATTTTCCCCAAGAACACACCGACGAATTTAATTAAATTTGATATATTAACTACAAAGGGGAGGACCACCTACAGGTTTTTGCCAGACGCGACAATGGGTAGAAGAATAGTCCCCACAGATTTTACTTACGCGGTCTCCAGGCTAGTAGACAGGCCATGAGCAAATTAAGGGAAAGTGGTATGAGATGGATTTTGGTAAGTGATGGTTGCTGTCGTTGCGGTGAATTGGAGACCGCCGAACATATAATTTTTGAGTGCATTTGTTATGAGGATCTCCGTGCAAAATTATGGAGTGCTATAGGCTATCATGTTCGCATTGATAATGATACACTAACCCTGTTGCTGGAAAATCTTAGTGCATACGATGCCTTTAAAAAGTTTGCAGAAGTGGCTCTAAGACGTGGTACACTGTGGGGA
Source organism: Triatoma infestans (assembly GCA_011037195.1). Classification (NCBI taxonomy): domain Eukaryota; kingdom Metazoa; phylum Arthropoda; class Insecta; order Hemiptera; family Reduviidae; genus Triatoma; species Triatoma infestans. The sequence continues at coordinate 14,610 of JAAEAF010002473.1, read as the reverse complement.
GATTTTCGAGGGTAGGCGGAGTGTAAATGGGAATATTAGTAATTTATTGGATGACTGTGGATTGAATGACTTAGATTGGGTAGTTATCGAGTTTTTAGCTGGCCTCTCAGGAATATCGAGTACACTGAGAGGTCAATTAGCATAGGAATTTTTGTCTGCATGCGTGAAGTATGAATGTATTTATTAGGTGAATGAGTATGAATGCGATGCAGTTTGTAGCTTGTTAGCTTGTTTTGCTATGGTAGCATAAATTCTTTATAATTTAGGAAAGGTACCTTGTTGTGCCCTTCCCTCATATATTCTTGCTTGGGAAACATTCTTGTTTCGGGATCATTGTGGATGAAGAATAATCACTGGGCTGTTATGAGCGAGGATGCGCGGTGTGCGCGTAAAAAAAAAATATATTAACTACAAAATATGTGAATACAATTTTGAAAAAACTTGAGTAAGAGAAAGTAGATTGAGTGTTTCACACCAGATTTATTTATTATTCCAATCGTATCAGTTTTATGAGCTTCTAGATCTTATCTGATTTATCAATGTTTCTTACCTAAGTTCAAATTAACGACATTTGGTAGAAAGAAACAATTCTTATTTAAGAATTGAGTAATAACTTTAACACTATAAGATCTTTTACTGCGCCCCGCACTTCTAAACAAAATTTCTTTAAAGTGATTTAGATTCTCAAATCTATTTCTTATCTTTTATAAATTGCCAAAAAACATTATGTATATGTATCACATTATCTAAATGTAGAAAAATAAACTATAAACAAAATTGTGCAGAGAGTGAGAGAGGGAGGTTGTTCCCTATTATATTTAATTTGACAAAAATCTAGTTCTCTATTATATTAAATTTAACAAATGTGATCTAGTCTGCCGCAGTACTCTAGTATGTTAGGTCCAGTGTATACTCGTTTACTTTAAGGATGTTCTTACATCTGACGTTTGTTGTTTTGTATTTTGTTGGCATCAGTTTTCAAGTAATGAAACTAAATGTTTACTACAAGTTACATTGCTTGTTTCATATAATGTTACATTTTATACATTGTATCTCAAACCAACATCTTTAACAATATATATGACAGAAGTTTTTTTTTCTATTTAATAATCGGTCATTTACTCAAACATCCGTTCGGGGCACATTCACCTTGTCCTTACATCCCTTTTAGAATATAATTTTTCTTTGATGATTTTGAACCTATTAAATTATTTCATTTAATTTTCTTAATTTCTATGATTCCTGCATCTGGTTATTAAGGTTTTTTTCTGTACACATTCTGAAATGTAATGATTTTTAATGCTTTATCAACAACTCAAAACCCAAAATTATAGTTTGAAAGTTTTTCATTATCATTGAAATTCTAATACCAATAAATATTTACCTTGCTGAAAGTTATGGTAATGTTATGCACGAGAATATGTAGATTCAGTGGTTATTATTTTGATACATATATTTTAATAACAGCTGAATGTTTTTAAGTTAATGGTAAAAACCTTAAAAATTTATTTATCTATAATCCTTAATAACTCCGGGATTCAAGAGAATTTTCCGCTCTTGTTCACTTTCATCTCTAAACCTCATTCTTCCGAGGAATGAGTATTTTATAAAATCGAAAATAACCAAACGATCGGATATTTGTAAAATCTATAGGAGGTCGTATAATCTTTCTATTTTTAAATTTAATTAAATTAAATTAATTAAAATTTAATTTTAATTTTGAAAGTTATGAGGTCCTGTAATATTTTTGTATAATCTATAAGATGTCGTTTGTAATTAATATTTTGGTACTGTGTCAAATGAGGGCATTCACACTTGATAGGCGATTGATTGGCGATGTATCCAAAGGCTTCCACAACATCTTCCAGTTTTCCTATTATCAGGCCCATACGGCAATCAGTGACTGGGTAGAGATTGTCTCTAGTCGAAAAAGTGATATTTACGTTGAATCTCTCTTTCATATGGGTGAGAATTAGCTCCCGACGCCCAATAAGCTGTCCAACCGATTGCCGAGGTATAAGAAACTTACTTAGACGCTTGTTCATTGGTGGTTGTTTGAGAATGTTGATGGTGGCTATGAGCGAACCCCATTATTTTGATCTAGAAATTAAAGAGATTTGTTACTACTATAATAAACTTCACTGCTAGACTATTTTACTACTTATTTTTATATACTACTACTTATTTTACTACTTTACTACTTATTTTACTACTAATATTTCTTATATAGATATATTTATGTTTGTATGTATGTTTATATTTCTTATATGCTTATTTTCCTACTTTTTAAATCATACGACACCGCCTCACTTAAACTGCGTAAGGTCACGTCACACAACACCTACAAAATTCTGTAATTTAGCTATATACTGCCTATTTTTTAAACAAAATGAGTTTATTAATAAAGACGAATATATTGTTCTATTGAACCAAAACTAATGATGTTTCTAAAAATACAGTTAAATTTCGAATTCTCTTTATTAAAATATCCACATCTTTGCAAATGAGGCGATTATTGAAACTTCTTATATATAATGTCAGGCACTCTGCTAGAAATGAAATCTACATCTTGTTGGTCAAATATATTTTCGGCACCAATAATAATGAAACATTTACGCATATTTGTGACCCAGTTAAATGGAATGCCCGCATTGTCAATATTTGCTAAAAGCGCTTCGTAGCATATACGAGGTATTCTTTCGTGCGGCATAGTCCGGATCGTCAACAACCAAGAAGGCAGTGCGTTTAAAAACTTTCAATATTATATGTATGTGTAATACCCATTTCAAGTCTAACAAAACAGTCGGGCGTGTTTCTAGATAGCCTCAACAAATGTTTCTAGAATCTTGGAGGTATTCTTTCTGCAATCTCGATGTAGCGAAGAATACAGGACAACCTTAGAGTTGAAAGAATTAAACGAGTAATTCTTTACCTCCCAAGAATCCGATTTTATCTTCGAGAACAAAGAGAGTACAGAAGAGACCGCAATTGAGCTTTTATTTTTAAAATGTTGGGCCGCCTGCAAGAGTTTACCCGATATCGAGAACGGAACAACCAGGTAGGAAAACGAATTAACAATTTCGATTCTTTCATTGTTACAAAAAAATTTTGGAATATTTGCAGGAAACCTATCTTTATAGAAAGGCGTAACAACAGGTTTGGAATTTGGAGATAATTAGTGTTACAGTAAGACTAGTTAATTAAGCTATCCTTTGGGGGAGTAAACAGCTATAGCCAAATCGTCCGCATATGATAGCATTAGCAGTTCGTTAGATCTGTCAATGCTAATTCCTTTAGCGCCCCTAATCTTAAAATATTCGACAATATTTGAAGTGTACAAGTTAAATAAAAGTGGGCTCAATTTCTCATCCTGCAACACTCCCTGTGTTATGTTAATGAAATTTAAAGAGTTATGACTGTCTGTTAGAGTTAGTGATGCATATTCATATGGTGTTTTAATCACTCGTATCATTTTAGCACTAATACTAATTTATATTTTTTATTAAATAGTAAGTTATAAGGTACCGAGTTGAATGCACGTTTAAAATCCACAAAAGTTATATAAACACGTCTTTTACTAAATCTGAAATTAAGATTTATCGCGCTAGAAAGACTAAATATCGCGTCCATATATCCCCTACCCGGTCTGAAGCCGCATTGTTTCTCGGAAATTAAGGAAAATTGTTCAGACCAACTGAGTATGCGCTCATATAGTATTTCCGTAAGTAGCTCTAAGATATTATTGATAAGGGCAATGCCTCTGTAATTAAGCGGGTCTTTGGGGTCCCCTTTCTTATAAAACATTTTTAGCTTGACCGCACACCACTGAGGGATTTTTTCTTCATTCCAAATTACTTTAAATAATTGTTACAGATAATGTTCCCTGGAGGGAGTTAATAATTTAAAAGCCTCATTGGGTATGAGGTCAAGCCCGGGGCCCTTGCTATTTCTGCTTTTATAGATACTTCGCTGCAATTCAATTAGATCTATATCTTGATCCAAAGCAGGTTGATACGTACCAAAAAAAAGTAAAGCTGTAACCAACATTCTCAGGAAATGTATTATTAAAAAACGACCGCCATTCAGACGTAGAAACATTACAATCGAGGCTCTTTCGCCCGCGATACTTGTTAATTCTTAGAAGGTGTTATTTATTTACAATATATGGGAAAAGACCCAATACAATGCTTGTTGTTTGAACGAAAGATTAAACATAAAAATAAAGGCAAAATTAATACAATACAATTTTCAGAAAAAAATGCATATGTTTTGTTAAAAATAATATTTTGATTGTAATGCTTTTCGAATGGGAAAATTACTTTTCTTATTGCAATGCTTTTTGATCCAGAATATTTATTGTTCTACCATCTGGGGCATATGTATACAATGCGGAATGTTTGCCTATTCGTATGCAAGCTATATACGGCTACATCTATACCTCAGCCTCAACAACATATATAAATTTGACAACATTTTAGTAATTAATTCTCGAGATTTGCCATTACGTACAACGGACATTCATTTATATATATATATATATAGAATACCAATACTTCAAGTTGAATTCAAGAAATGAATGGAGATAACAAAGATCATCATACTAAGATCATAAGAACTAAATTCTTGATCTCTAATTGCTACATAATCCATAATATACTAATAATGTAGTGGGTTCAGATGCCTTGGAGAGGTGTTGTGATGCGATGAATAGTTGGGAGTTAGTTAGAGATTTTAGAGAGTTGCTACTCGGAATATGAATTACTAATTTACGAAAATAGATATATATTTTAACAATAATTTAACGTTGAAAAGATATAACTACAATTAATTTGAAATGATTTAAATGTTAATTAGAATGCACAACTATAATGATTGATAAATAAATATATGTTTAAATACTTAGATGGGGACGCGCTCCGATGTATGAACTATGTCACTGGTAGAATCTTGATGATACGCTGATGAAATACTGAAGAATAATCCTTCCCTCTTCCTGTGGAGAGACGTTATATTGCCATCACGCACATATTGACAAGTGTGTAATTACGGGTCACACCAAAACATCTCTTGCCGTGTGTTGATCCTAGGTCTTGAATAGGTCGGTGAACAGGTGTGGCAACAGGTAATGGTAGTTATCAAAAGACTGTAGCCAGGTGGTCTTTTGAGTGTTTGTTTATTGGCGGTTATCCAAAGACTGTAGCCAGGTGGCCTTTTGAGTGATTTGTTGACCCTCGTGAAAACAGTGTGTCTTTGGCGGTTCCTGTTCTTGGCGGTCCCTTTGACCGTGCACTGACCGCGGCTCTTGACCTGAATAATAGCGATTGGCTGGCACCACTAGTTATAATTTTTATAATTAAAAATTATATATTTTCCTTCTTGTTATCACATTACAATAATAATGAGATAGTACAACCCATGTGCTGAAAATTTTGCAAGTTTCCGTAGCACTTCCTAGATCAGTGCAGATGCTACAGCCTCGGATTGCATCAGTGATAACCCCCCTATATGCCATATATACTTCAAACTTCCTGAGGTATTATGCAATTATTCTTTTGTGTGCTACTCACTCATTTCTGTCTCCAATTTACCAACACGTCCATTTTTTTTATTTTTTATTTTTTTACTTTCCTCAATACTGAGACTTTTATCAACCTATATATCTCCATAATTTTATCTTCGTTAAATTCTGTTGTTTAATTCTGCGTACAAAGTTCATTCCCATTCAGTAATTCGCTTTGGGAGATCCAACCAAGTTTTCTTCCATTCTCCTGCGATCCTCCACTTCCCATAACATCATCCGCTTTGCTATTTATTATTTCTTCGTCCACATAAACGTGACCAAACCAAATCAATACTTCTTTCTTCAATCCGTTCCAAAATATTATTCCTTACCTGCATCTTCATTCTTTTTCCTTTCCAATTCGGAGATTCGGGCAAATCTCGTCCAAAGTTTTACGTATAGATCACGACAGATCTTCTGGATCGCAATGGATTTAGCTTTCCAGAACACTAGCAGCAAACTATAAGATATTATATGTGAAATCAAAAACCTAATTACCCTTTGAACTTATATAACACAAAAAGAGAAAAAAAATTACTGTTCTAAATCTTGGACAATAACTCATGATTTGTTGCTCAAATGAGGGAATTTGAAGGAAAGTTGCAATTTATTATAATTTCGGACCCTAATAGGGACAATTGAACAAATTTCCTAATCCTAATCAACAATATCAAAAGGTAATTTAATAAAACTCATAAAATATAATTTTTGGGATTATTATCGGTCATAGGTGCTTCTATTTCTTAATTAATTCTCTGAAGATGGAGGAAGATCCAAACCTCAAAATTAATAAAAAGAAGAATAAGAAACCCTAAATAAAAATATAAAAATTGATGTAAACTACAGAAGACTTAATTGCTGTCAACCATTGATTTGCATATATTTATTAATAAAAGTAAAGTAAAGTAAAGTAATGCCTATTTTTTCAGGCGGGCTTAACGTCCAACTACCAAATTAGGTGTTGTGGACGGGGGCGGAAGCACCTATTAACATTTTTAAACAAATATAAAATTTAGTTATACGCTGGACTCGAACTGGGGTCCTCCCACTTACAAGTCCATGCTCATAACCAATACACCAACACCCGCCCCTATTTATTAATGTATAGTAATTTATCTGGAGTATTCTACAAAGTTTATTGACATCCTTGTGGATCTTATATACCAAATGAATCTCGATCCTTATTCACGATATGCATACTTTCCCTTGAAAGCACCATAATTATCTGAATTATAATGCATTAATAATTGCTTTATTTGTTTCAAACACCTCCTTAAGATTAATTAAATCATCATATTTAATATTAAATTATTAAAAAAAATTCATCATATAATTTATTCCAATGAAAGTAAGAATGAATAAAACTGGAGAAAGTGCGTATATTTGAGTGGTTAAACTGGTATGATGAAATACATAGAGATAATGACGATTCTTTTTTTTATTTCGATGCTTCAATTTGTCGCTAATTGCAGAATTGTTCAAATAAATTTTACAATGTGCCTAACTCTGTATGAAGACATTACTACTTTACCATAAAAAAAAAAACATAAAATAATCCAATATGTACATTCTACACCGATATACATTTTTTAGTTTTGCAAGGATTTCATTGTTTATCTTTTCAAAGTTTTAATTGAATTGTAGTATTTATCATTAGAAATAATACTGATTATAGAAGGAATTAGCTCAGTGGTTAGTGCACTGGACTTTCACGCGGAGGCCCCAGGTTCCAGTCCAGCTGTGCTGCCCTTAGATTTTTCTCTGTAACGAGAGAACACTGTCCAGATACTGGCATTGCACTGAGAAAGATGTTGTGAACAATTGAAGCATATTTCTAGGCCCTTTTGGAACTATTAGTAGATTTCCACAAAATAGTACACAAAAACTAATTAGGATTATTTTTTCTTGATCAAAATCAGTTACGGATATATCATAGAGGAGAACAGTTAATATTTGTATGTGAAATCTGAGAACTAAATACGCGGATCGTTCTAAAATTAATCAGTACATCATTGGTTGGCTCCGTTAATGCTTTTGTTGAAATGAACTTTTATTATTTTTGGAAGCTGAATTTATTTTAATTTGATTATAGATTGGTATATACGTTACTTACTCTAGTTTGTATTATACGAGTATTTATTTCATCTGCATTGAAGGCTTTAAATTTGTACGCCTCTCTATGGTTGCATTAAGAAGCTTATTTTTAATTTATACTGTGTCTGTTATATTTATAATGTGCTGCTAATTATTGTTATACTTATTTCAACCATTTTGGCCCCAGCCCTTGTTTGATGCCGTGTAAAGAAATAAAGAAATCTGGTTTGAAATTCTCACACTAATTCATTTTACTGCAGTTAACAAAATTGTAATTGACAAATTATATATTTAGTTAATACATCAAATTTAATTAAATTCGACGGTGTTTTTATGGAGAAAATTGTGAAAACTGTTCAGTAAAAACGCATTTCCGGATTACTAATTTTCCGCAATTCCGATTTGACAGATTTTGTCAATCTGTTTATTCCAATTAATTTCGTTTAGAAGGTAGAATTGTATAATAAACTAAGATAGTAATGTAGAGGAAAATATAACCCTTCCCCACATACCAACAAACAACCCCCTTAATGATTCTACTTGGAGAAATGTTTCAAATAAAAGCTGTAGTTATTGTTGTAAATTGGATGTTGAGGTTCAGTAATACAAAAGAACTCTTTTTAAATTTCTACCGACGTTTCGGCAAATTTATTGCCTTCTTCAGCGTCTGTACAAAGGTTTTTAATACAAATCAATAAAAATTAGAAACAACATAAAATATGAACTTAAAATAAATATTTTCAAAATAAATTTTTTTTTTAAATAAACTGAATAAAAAGTATGATATACATAGCACATTTAAATTTGTTTTAAACTATTGTAGAACAGATCAATATTAAACTAAATCACAACTATTAAAACTTTGACAATATGTGGCATATATAAAAGTAAAAGTATGAAAATAACTTAGGAAATGTACTTACAAAAATTTTCAGTTAGAATTACAGTAGTAATCACTCTAGTTTAACCTGTGACATACCATCACAAAGTGTTACGGACATTGAATGGGTCAAGGTTTATAAAGGGCTAGGAGAGCGGATGGGAAAACCGTATCTTAGTCTGTATGTTGTTTTGGAAATTCCAGGAGATTGTTATAACTGAGGAATAGGTTTTTGGTGTCTGTTCTAAAATTGATAGATAATTTATCTTTTTCAATATGAATCATTTCCAATGTATTTCTTTTTTATTATTATTGTTAATGGAGAGAATTTTAGTGTTTTCTATGTCAAATTCATGTTTTGTATTGTATGCACTGTTTCGTTAGTGCTGTAGTCATGTCAGTCGGTTTTTTAGTTTTACAGTCGTATTTATGTTGGTACAGTCTATTTTTTAAATATTGAGATGTTTGTCCTATGTACGTAGCTGTGCATTGTAAAACAATTTATTTTATAAATTATATCTGATAATAAAGTTGTGGGTGTGGGGTCTTTTTTAGTTTAGAAAAGAGTTTTCTTAGAGGATAGGAGTTTTTGTGAGCAATGGAAATTTTAGCTACTTTTTCTGATAGATCTTCCATGTATGGGATTTATTATTATTATTATTCACAAAAGCGGAGGGCAAACCCTACGCTATCCAAAGCCTCCCAGGGCCCATGTAGCTACCCCTAAAGAATAACAACCACTGGACCAGAACGAAAATCCAGGCCCAGGTTTTAACCATCTAAGATTCACCACAGACCGAACAAATCGGACCAAAACCTTAAAAGGACACAGCTTAAGATCCTCTACCGATATCCTATTCCGGCTGAAGGTCCTAAACCTAATCTCCTCACAACCCAAACAATTCGTCATCAGATGCATGGGTGTTTCCTCCTCAGTCTCACCACAAACTCTACAAAGGTCAGCACGAGTCCCTTAGATAAGATGTCTCCTTAAACCACAATCCAGTGAGGAATCCAACCAATGTCTGAGGAGGTCGGAAAGACATCGGAATCCGCTACTCCAAGCGCCGTTCGGACCCCATGATCATTTTAGACTGCCGACAACCCAACTGCACTCATCCATAAGGATGAGTGCTGTGAGTCATCCACTTCTGAAAGCCCGCACAAGCATGTGCCAGAAGACCACCAACAGCGGCTCTGGACCAGTGAAAGGAGAGGCACCATAATTTGGCAAACCTATCCACCTGCTCATTTCCCAAAATTCCCATGTGTACTGGCACCTATACTAGAAGCACATCCTTCAGAGAAAAAAGCTCTTCCAGTCTTTTAGAACATTCTAACACCAACCTGGAAGTGAAGACACATGAAATCAGCGCCTTCAACGCAGCCTGGCTGTCCGAGCAGATACAAACACCTTTTAGATTAGTGTTACGTACCCTCTCATCCAAAATACAGCAAAGAATTGCATAAACCTCAGCCTGGAAAACGGTGGCCCACTCACCAAGAGGCGCTACCAAATGAACTCACGTCTCAAAATAGACGGCGCAAAAAGTAAAGCCATTTCTGAGAAAATTGTAAATAAATTGAAAAAAAAAAAAATCAGTAAAGGATAGTTCTGGAAAAGGAAAGGATTCAGTAAAAGGATTGAGGAATTCCGGTTGTCAGATAAGTCAGATAACTTACTGTCGGATCCCATGCTGATACTTAAACAGAATATAAAGTTTGACCTTTCTGTGATTTTTCTTTTGTGAGCTGTACTGTTCACATACATACATACATAATACACACAAACACCCACACAAAACACACAGAGACCAATTTTCTATAAACCATTTTTTCTCAGGTGAGCTTAAAACGTCTATTTCCGGTTAAAACTCGATATCAAAAATTTTACACTATTTCAATATTTCCTCTTGCTACAAGGGAGTAAGAAAGAGAAAGCAAAAACCTATCTTTGCTAGCAGCGGACTTTTTCCACGATACGTGATCATCAGTTGGTCCTGTAAAATAGAAGTTACTTTATTTTTTCATTAAGTGAGACTGTTTCACTAATAAAATGGTAAAACTTAATATTCCAGAATTTTATCATTTAATTTATTAATTACGATTCTTCTCTTTTTTTTATAGATGTAATAATTTTTTTACGCATATCTGTTAAAATTACAATTTAAGTGAGTGCTTGTTGTTGTTATAAAGTTCAATTCAATGTTACCAATTATGTGAAGTGCAAGGTTAGAATAATAACAAGATCTTTAAAGTAAATCGTATTTATGTGTGTCAGTATATGAAGCGCCGGTAATGTTTGAAGACAAAAGTGTGTCTATTGTATTGTGTAGGCAGTGGTTTCAGATGGACGTGTATTGCCATCTCTGCTGAAGTACTAACTGAATGAGGCCTTTGTAGTGGAAAGGCTGCCTTCAGTCTTTGTTGTTCTCTCTTTGTAATAGCAGTTATATATATATATATAAAATGTATTTGTGTTCTTGTGCAAGTGTTTGACTAGTAATGTAGGAGAAGGGGAGGGTTTGCCCCTATTTACATTTACCTCTTCATTCTTTCCTCTAAACTAGTGTTTTTCATTCTATTTTCCTACCACTCGTTACTAATCTCCTACCGTGCACCCCCTCCCTTACTTCATTATCACCCTTTCTTTACTCATTTACCAACAAACTCATATATCAGGGTAGTTTTTTCGGATTGAATATCTCCTCTCTTTATATTATATATATATATATGCATCTATGTATGCGAGTTTCATTACTTCATTTTAATTGGATTATTCCGGTAATATGATTCGTTATAATCAGAATCTCTGAATCTTTTTTGGTTTCTTCATCATTTACATGCGAGAGATATTTATTTCTTTTTTTTTTATTAAATATCTGTTGGTTTATACTTCTACGACACAAATTATCTTAATTCTTTTATTGATGTCTGCTTAGATGCGTATCCAGTAATAATGGTAATGCGGTTTTGGGTTTGGCCCCGGTTTAAGGCTTGATTTAATAAATCAAGTTTATATATATATATATATATATTATATATATATATTATATAGCATATAATGAGAGGTTAAATTCCCAAAAATTATATAATGTGAATCTCCTAGGATGAAATTATTTTGTATTTTGCATTTCATGGGTAATGTGTGGTATTGTTTAATGAAAATGGAAATTAGTGCGAATGGTGATGAGCTAGAGTTTGCCAAGAGTTAAGGTAAATCGAAGAAGCTGCACATATCAAATAGTTCTGCAAATCCCTCTCTAGTGGGCCCAATTGAAAGTAAAGCCTGTTTTCAAGTATAACGTCCAGTTCCAACATAGGATAAATGTCATGGACGAAAATGGAAGTTCCTATTTTATTATTAATAATTTTCCAACAAATATAAATTTAACAGTTGTGGGAGAGGTTTGAACTAAAATCCTCGAAGTTACAAGTCTATGTTCATTATGATTCTACCAATACCGGCTTTTCCATCAGTTTTTTTGGCGCTATGATCTCTTCTGGTCACGGCGTGCCAAAAATCTCATAAGCGCAATCCTCCGATTGCGACAGAATGGAACAACAAGTGAAAGGCCTTTTTATCGTCTCCTCCTGACACAATCTACATTTCGGTTCCCAGTTGATTAACACCAACTTATGTAGATGTTTCTTGAACCTAACGTGCTTCGTGAGTATACCCGTTCCCAGGAAAATGTGGTTTCTGCCTAAACCTATCGGTCTATTTAGTTCTATTCCTACACAGTTTCGTCATAACTCTCTCAGAACGCACTTGCCATTTCATTGGCCATAACCAGGACTAAAGAATTCAGTATTCGCTCCATTTCTGGCCAGTTGGTCGGCAGTTGCAGTTTCGTTGCTTTTTATCCGGATAAGTTCCGGCGCCTATTCCGTGTGCACTTTATTGGATAGTAGCTTCATGGAATCTCTGCATTCCTTGGCCAGTGTAGTTCTGAATACTTCAAGAGCCTTCAATGCGGCATGGCTATACGAGAAAATATGGATCTCCATATTTTTATGTACGATACGCTGATTCTTTTCCGTTAATAGCATAAATTTCGTGGAGTACATATCAAGAGTCCATTCTATTAGTACTTCTTGCTTAGCCCCATATACCCCAGTCCTGGTACCGCAAGCAATCCAGGACCCATCCATGAGCCAGAAGCATCCGAGTCTGCCTTCTTTTGCCCCAGCCCTTCGTACACTCCCGCCCTTGAAGTTGTAGGCTGGGCGAATACCGCCCACAGCTATGTAAAAAAAAGGTCCTGGGTAAATTTTTTATAATACGTCCAAATGTATGGCGAGGAAGCTGTTTTTACTCCAGTTAGCCGTCATGCATTAGTCTGTACGTTCTGGGCCATGCGTCCATCTGCACCAGAAGATGCAACCGCGGGAACCGCAACAGTTCTTCCAACACTGCTATGTGCGGATACTGATTCCTAAGGAACCACTATGGATCTCTTACATTTCAATGGATTTGGTTAAGCTCAAATTCCTAACATCCGACATGTATTACTTGAGGTCTGTTGAGTATGGTAAAAAAAAATTTAAGCAAATTGTGCATGATGTGTGCCTGTACGATAACCCAAAAACGGAAAAATCGCTGGATGCTCCAAATTGATATTCAGTTTAGTTATTGCCAGTGTAATGTTATTGGTGATTGTATTGGTGTATTGTTGTATGTTTGTAGTAGCTTGTGTAGCACAAGCGGTTTAGTAAAAGGGCTTGTGAGTACATATGTTTAAGAAAGAAGTATTAGGGCGCACCATTGTTTTCAAAATAAATATATTATTCTCTAAGTAAATTTAAATACTTTACAATATCACAACTATATCTTAATAAATCAGATGTTTATCTAGAATAAAGGCGATTCACTATCACTGGCACTGAGTTAAACAGCGATTCCTGAAGCAAGTGTTCTGGCTTGAATGTCTATTTTAGACTGTTCTTTGAGGAATGTTTTCTAATTGTTAATTCAAATCTTTCCCTGTGAGAAGAAGGGGTAGACAATGCTAACAAGGTTCATGAACTCTTCCTGTAACTGTACTTCTTCTACCTGGGTTACCCTTTTGCCATCAAGCTCGCATTTTTCTCATAATTTTCTTGCAACCATCACACTAGGGAACGTCACATTATTTAATTAATTAATTAATTTTTTTTTTTTTTTTAAATATTAACTATACATTTGTCTATCATTTTATATAAAACATATTCTTGGAATAATTGATATTTTGGGAATGTAGGGAAAATGGTGTCGTTAGATTTACATGTAGTCTTGTCTTTCCTTTCTATACTGTACCGTTCTCATTATTCTACATAATACTAAAAACAATTAAAATATTAATAACTAATTGTAAAATTGCCAGTTTGAACAAAATCTAGATATATACGAAATACTGGAATGCAACGTTTACCGATTTTCTCCATTTTTCCTTATTTTTAACTTTATCACTTTTATTTCATATTTATCTCTGGAAAAATTGATTTCTTGAATTCTTTTTTTTTTTTTGCAACTTAAGACTTTTTCTTGTTGCTATTTCCGCTCTCTATGGGCAAAAAAAAAATTAGTATAAATTCTGCATAATTCTGCATTGAATTTGAAGTGTCACAAATATGTTTCATGTCAAGATTGTGCAGTTAGTGGAATCCTTCTATTCCATGATTTTAATTTTAAACAGATATAAAACTCCATTATAGATAGCGCTCAGCAGATTCAGTGAAGGTTTTCGTTTAAAAAAAACAAAAAAAAAAAAACAGTCGAGTATTCAGTTTCTTAACTTAACACGCGCCAATTCACAAACAATTTAATAAAATGTATCTTATATCAATAATCTTATTTGTGACAAAAATATTCTTCATATTATGGGAGAGCTGGTCTCTAGTTTTTTTTTCTGGATTTTTTTAAAGTGCACAACAGCTATGGTCCTTTGCACCTGTTTTTAATTTCTAAGCACTCATCCGGGATGCATATCCATACACACAAGTCTAACAATTTCTACGGCAAACCCACAATCTAGGTCTAATCATATTCCTCTAGTCCCTTATACCACTTATAAAATAAATACCTATACACAAG